>JARFOC010000220.1:114883-149792 GCA_031763485.1 Osmoderma eremita | reverse complement strand
CAGTCCGATTCCTTTTAAAATGTCAGAAGGCTCCTAGCAGTTTAATTGTTTTCTTTGCTTTCTTCTTTTACTCACTAATCTATTCTTTCTATTTCTATTTTTATTAAAACCACAATATCGTCTTATAGCAAAATTATATTTCACAATTTAGCCAAGAAGTTTAACGAAAAGATACAAGGAATTAAGTAAACTAATAATATTTAATCACCAATAAATTACAAAACAAACATTCCAGTTTATTATTTACTCCGAAATAAAACGTTTATTAGTGTCTTATTATCTTGATTTATTTGAATAACCGCCATGGTATCGACGTCATCGGTGACGTCTGTAAACCAATATGGCGCATTTCAATTGATGGCAGTTTTGATATCGATATTAGCACTCTATTATCTCTATGGGCTGTACCTTGTCCAATATTATGCTCCAGGCCGATTTTGATTGGTCGCCATTTTGGTTTGGCATATTTTTGTGGCAGTTTCATAGAGTAGAGTATGGTCGATAACAATGTTATGGAGCATCTAACGCCTCAACAAACCTGATCAAGTTATTAAAATATTTTATCTATGTAATCGTTTAACTGTGCATACTCGAAGAAAGTTGCTTGCTTTTTCTGCAATTAATAATGTGCTAAGTTACCCAACCATTCAACGTAAATCTCCTAAATTGATACACCAACGACGTTTGCATCCATGTGGAGTGACTGTAGAGGACATGTGCTGGGGAATCATTGGGTGATAATACTTTCACGATGCAAGGGGCAATGCTGTTACGTGATACCGTGATATGTTGGTAAATTTCTTCGTGTCCGAATTGGCTCATTTGGGCTTGCAACAAAACGTTGCCACTTTACACACAGTTCGAGCTACGATTGAAATTCTGTGAGAAACTTTTCCTGCTTTTTCCGACTGGACTTTTCGGTCCCTTAATTTCTGTGGTGATACTTAAAAGGGAAGGTCTATGCCAACAGGCCAATAACAATTCCGACGCCAATGGATGATATTCGAAATTTGGTGAAATAACCACGGGAGACGTGCGAGAATTTTATGAAACATAGGATTAAAAAATACGCACTTGTGCCACTGCCAAAGACTGATACTTAGCCGACGTCATATGCCACAAATATTTGTTATAAATCAAATAATCAATCAATCAAAATGAAGTTAAAAAATTGTGTTTTTTTCATATTTAATCAAAATCAATATTCATGCTGTATTAGCAACACTTGATAATATATAAGTTCGCTAGGAAACAAACAGACGGAGATTAAATATGTTAATGATTTAATGTTTATTATTCATTGCAATGGAATACTGATTGATTACTGCAAAAGCCTTAATTGTGGGTTGTTCTATTTTCGGAAGCACATACATTATGTATATATGGTTTTACAAATTGTGTACCGTGGTAATTGAATATTTCCATCAATTGTTGCGACAGTGGTTCGACCTGCACTCAGGGCCGGTAAATAGCGCTTTGATACAAAGGGATAGTTTAGCTTTACGGATTTTCGGTTGACATGCGTATGCCTGCAGATAATTTGTTACGTTTATTTCAAATCGTTGTTAATATCATTGCGTCGACTTAACCATATTATTGGTAGTAGCGTAACATAGTAAAAACATAGGTAGGTCATTATTTCTTGACTGGGCGTCTTCTCCAACGTCCAGGTGGTTTCGGTGTCAAATAGATACTCATTTGATTTCCCTAATGCACATTAAAAAAAATTAAAGCTAGGTGAAAACAATAAATATTTTTTTAAAACTGTAAAAACACGTATTACATGTTTACACGATGGTCAAAGAAGTGGGAATAAATTTTCGTCGGTGTAGCTTAAATATGGTTAAGATTATAATAACATACAAAGATAACAATTCTATTTTAAAAATTAATTGCGGAATCAACAGAAGCTGGCGCCAATAACGCGGAAACAATCAAGAATAGTTGTCACTTGAACTTTTAATGGAACGGTACAATTAAAAGATTTGTAATTAACAAATTTAACTACCATTTCGGTTGGCTTTTATTCTGGTTGAATCTTATTTCGTTCACATTTTGTCAGTGCAGTTTTGGAGATGCTGTCAGTCGGTTTTTAAAGTCTATTTTGTTACACGGATGTCTTAAGATGATATTATTAAATTATCAGCTATATATTGTAAAAACGAGTTGTGTGGACTGGTGTTGTGAGGACTGTGGAGGAAAAGCGATAGAAGAGAGGGAAGCGGGGAAGCCTATAGAAAGAAGACGCGAGTTGTCACGCTGCGTCCAATCTAAGAATGATAACCTCAGATTATAAAATTAATGTCAGCAACGCGTCATTACTTAACCCGGCTGCTATTGTGATTTCAAAGAAAAGTCGCCGTCAACTCCGAAACGTGCAAGAAAACGTTAATCGGAAAAATCTGAAATTAAGCAGAGTCGGGAAAATAAAGAGTGTAAAGACCAGGAAGTATTGCACTGGTACTTCTAGCAAGTGGCGTTGGCTGTATCAAACTCCCGGTAAATTTGGTGGGGCCACTTCAGTCAGCGACTTGGAACAAGAAGGATCAAGAGCTAAGTCCACAAACTCTATACATATAAATAACAATAATAATTAGTAAATAGGTGTATTAGGTATACCAGCTTTTAAACGGGGCCCCAAATTTTTATTTTATCTTTTGTTGTTTCTTTTTTTTTTGTGTGTGCCTTTGTCACGTAATAAATGTGTGGTACTCCAAACATTGTCTTTAATGGTATATAGTTTACTTTAATCCAGGACTGCACGACTTGAGAGGCTGAGGAGCTAAGTAGAGAAAGAGTGCTCATGTCAATTCAATAAACCGTTATCGAAGCTGACAGGCATTAAATTGATTTTGTATTTTGATTAAATAACGGGATTATATTTAAATTTATTGTAATAGTACCGTTACAAACTGTTATTTGGGTAATTTATTAAATATGTACAGATATTGTCGAGGCCAGAAATGTCTGAACGTTTGTTTACTGCCAATGGTTCGAGTAAAATACGACACACTTCGAGAAATGTTCTCTTCTGATTTTCTCTCTCAATTTTCAATATAGTAGAATCATTGTAATTTATTTCGTGACATGGTAAAGCAGCCGATCATAATTTGGTTTTACTCTAGTATCACTCTTGTGGGAAATTATTCTGGCATATGGAGTTTGGCCAACGTATACGCATTCATTATTTGAACAATGTACTTTATACACAATATCCGATCGAAAGTTATTCTGTATAGGCTGTTTCGTTTCGGTGAAAAGAGAATTGGTAGTAAGTAATAATTTTGACTACAAAAAGAATTATTTTTAAAGATTTTTATTAGTTTGGGAGTCAAATCGTAAAATATATGGTATACTTCTGAATGGTTTACATGCAGTGGTGGAAACAGAAGTAACTGCGCGTGAAACTAAACGATTTGTACTAGTACAATATGAATTTGTTAATTTGACTTAATGGGTAACCTTGTTCGAGTAACAGATCTCGTAAAACGTTTAGAGTTTTATGTAGATACTGGCAAATGGATTTCATTCCTTTTTGATACTAACAATGAATTTAAGATATCTTAAATCTTACCGAAGAAGATCCTTCTAGTAGTGCTCGAAAAATATATCGTCAAGTAAATGTAACAAATCGAATTGTCTGGCGAAAACTGCGCGAGAATCAATTGTGCCTATCCTTTCAATGTACAAAAAGTACAGGCTTTACAGCTCGAAGATTATCCTTTACGTTTACAGTTTTGCCGATGGTTTCTACAAAAACATGTAGAAATTTCAAACTTTTCTTCCATTGTATTGGCGACTGATGAAGCAATGTTTACACGTAAGGGCATAAATAACGGTCGTAATACTCAGATGTGGGCTGTGGAAAATCGACATGCTGTTCGTCGTAATCATTTCCAGCATAGATTTTCGATAAACGTTTGTGTTGTAAAATCGAATGAATGGATACGATTATCTCTTGTTTTTGCAAAATCATTTGATGGAACTATTGGAAGAAATTCCTTTGAATGTACGTCGACAAATGTGGTTTCTTCACGATGGCGCAGCGCCGCATTTTAATCGTTTAGTTCAAACACATTTAGATAATGTGTTTGAAAATAAGTGGATTGGTGGAGGTGGTCCTATGCCATGGCCTCCTCGGTCACCCGACCTTAACCCCCTTGATTTATACTTACGGAGCGACCATGGTATACACCAACGGCATAATTGTTTTAGGTGATCTTCGTTCTTCGAGGCAGCTGCGGCGACAATTCGACGGCAAGACAAAGGCCTAGTAAATTATGCCAATTCATGGATACGTCGAGCGAGACTTTGCGTTCAACAACACGGCGATAACTTTGAACAACTAGTGTGAAGTGGATTCCATGAAAAACAAAAAATATTTTAAATCAATATGCTTAATCACCACTTAAAAAAAACTACAAACATTTTTTTAAACATTAATAGGTGCCTCTCTTATTATGCAACTTTGTTAAGATATTTTTACGTTAATGACCTTATTTGAAGATGTTTAATCACCCCTTGAAAATAAAATCTCAAGACCGTAAACACCCTGTATAACAACAATGTGGGTCGAATTGAAATGAAATTTGTGGCATACGTTGGAAATGGTCTGTATGTGTGGAGATCTTCAAGTAGCATAAATTTCACTCCAATCCCGGTAAAATAATGGCACCCCCTCCGATTGTCCCTTGCTCTCCGATTTTGGAGATTAGTTATATGCATGACGATGATCAAGCGACGACTTTTAACGCAATCCGACGAAAATAAATAGCGCCACCTCGAGGTATCGGTACTTTAGCCTAAATTGTAAGTTGATGGCTTTAAGTGTATAAGTGTATTGACCACCGATAAACGTAGATACAATTGCAGACTTACTATCAGTTCCAACCACAATGTCGTGCATCTGACAGGAGTATAAGTAATGTCATAGTAATGTCACAGTTGAACGTGAAGTGGTCGGTTACACTCTTGTCAGACGAACGACATTAAGGTTGGAGCTGACAGTACATACATACGATAAATGTGAATGTATGCATACAGTGCAATGATAAATTTCTGTATAGCTTCGATGGATCACATGTTACAGGAAATACTTCAATCATGTGTTACGCAGTGTTATGCTTATTAACGATAGCGTTTACCCTCGTTACAGTTGGAACGACACAAAAACTAAGAAGGTCATTAGGAAAAGTTATCAAGAAATCGTAGAATGCATCTTTGCTAATTAGTCACTTAGAGATATAAATATCTTTTATCAAAAGACATTCTGAGAGGTATTTTTAAAGGGTCATTAAGCGAACGTAATTTCAAACCCATTGATTCGGAACACTCGTCCGCAGTCGGCCTTGCGATTCTGGAAAATAAAAATTTCGATTATCGTAAGAGCTACGGGCACGTAGACAACTCTGTTAGCGGCAGCTTAAGCGGAAAATGGAGAATTCATTAATAGTCTATTAAGCTCGTATTCCTTTTATTGTGTATTTTAAAATGTTACTCTCTCTCTGAAGTAAGTAGTTGTAATGTTTTTTTTGTTGCAAATACTTGTCATACTATGAAAAAATTGGTATGTCCTGATTTATCTGGACATAAAGCTTATACTTATCAAACAGTCATAATTTGTTCTTAAATTTATAAGATAAACAGATAAAAATATAACTTGGAATTGCAGAACGAGACGAAGCAATCATACAGGTGCGCTCAAGTTTCTATTTACAGATTCCGGAAATTCGCGCGGATTTTTTCATGTTAAAAAACGGGACAATTTAGTAGAAACTGCTCCCGTACTAGTTAGTATTGCAATAAACTTCCATCAGGTAAACGTGGCTGATCGGTAGCTGGGAAACGTATATAGCCATATATTTACTACTCAATTTGCAGTTCCCTCGGAGATGAAGAGTGAATATCATTCGTTCGTACAGGATTTTAGATGGAAAAACCTTCGGTATTAGGAATAACGTAAGATAAGGTCGCAGACATCATAAATGTGATACAATTTTATATACAGGATGTCAATGGAAAAAGGAAACACCCTGAATACTTAAGAATCAAGACTTATTTTACAAAACTGCAAAGCCACGTCAACTTTCAATCTTCATATCTGCATATAGCTAAATTAGCTGCAATTATAGTAAGTTTCCTTTATTACAATAGTCTTCATTTAATAACTTAGCTTATAATTGGAAGTATCCGGCATACAAGTATCATCAGTATTCTTTTTATCGCAGTATTGCTCCTTAGCTTTCGTAAATCTAGATTTGGTTATAAATTTTAGGAATAGATTACTTCATTTGGTAATTTTTTTTTACAAGTTTTCATAAAACAATGGACTTCTACTCACTTCTTCTGCATATTTAGACAAAAACTTTAAGTGTGTATTTAATTTGTCTGATAAATACTTTAAATGGCCTAAATATCCACTTACATCTAGCTGAGACTAATAATTATCCTATCTATTTATTACTATTTAATGACATTAAAATGGTTCTTTTATACTTCTTATGATGTTAGCAGAATAATATTATAGAATTACAAAATATAAATAAGAGTTTTGCCATTTATAAATTTGGTAACATTTTGGAAATTCCTGTCTTCTTCCAAACTTTATTTACATAATATTTACATAAAATATATGTATCTAAGTTTTGTATTTTTCTAAATGTAAACAGGATGAAATTAAGATCTTTATATTATATAAATGTAAATCCGCACTTATGTGTTTACATACACTTACATATGTATACACGTATCTGGAATAGCTTAGGGGTTCTAGTAAAACATTAACCCGTATGATTACATGCAAATGCAAGTTATGCTAGAACGTGCTATGGTGTTAATGTAAAATAATTTCCATACAAGTATTGCAAGCAAGGTAAATGCCAAAAAGTTCAAAGCGTTCCGTCTACGCTTTGCCCTCTCCAATCTGCATATTTATGCTTATCGCTTGCATAATCGTCTCAAGTGAAAAATTGTGCCACATCGGGTAAAGTACACGCTATTAGTTTAGATACTAATAAGGTTCAACGGTGGTGAGGGGCTGGTCCATATTTTGTATATGGACTAGCGTAGCAGCAGGTTAAGCGCAAGTCCTTTTCAAGCACAGCCTTTACCTGCTGCCAATCGTAGTGCGCGATGAAGAACCTCATCCTACCTGAGATGCGATTGTGTAAGCAGAACACTGCGGCCTAGACCAGTAAAGGTCGATAAACTATCTTCTGACCACGGTGTCTTCTCGTGGCTAATGGTCTTCGCCAGGAAAAGGGCGCCGACTGCAGAGCGGATTTATCATGCACCCTCTTTAGGGTTCTGGATTCTAGCTTAATTGCCGGAGCAAGATATACCTCTATTAAAAAAGCTCCTAAGTTAAAGGTGGAACTTCCTATGCCGAGGGCTGCGTAGCTAAGAGGAAGCTTGGTCGATAATAGGCGAACCCGGGGTGCTTGTCAATTTCCACTTTCAAGAAGACTTTCCTGTGCATGGGAGCACTACCCAGATGGACATTTATTTTTGCCCTACTCGTGGGAATAACATGAGTTATCCCTTTTTAAAATCCCCAAATCCCAACGGATGGGGAGAGATAAACCCCCGATCCTCAAGAAATGAAGAAAATTGAGAATATTGTCACTGAAAAGCCAGCACTGAAGAGAGTAAGACTCCTTTGGCGTCCGCCTTTTCTGGTACCCTAGCTCCTGCCGCGGAGGCCGGGCTTGGAATTTCCGCTGGGGAGAGCATTAAATAACTCAGGTTTTAAAGCCCACTGGGCAACCGGAGCTATCACATCTTCCAGCAGGAGAGTGCCCCTTCAGGGCACGTTAATCTCTGATGGTAGTGCGATAGACAGGAAGTCATGGTTTATAATAAATATAAATGTAGGTTATACCGTTTAAAAAAATATATAACTCTATTACGTCACAACTCCTGGAATACTATGTATATTTCAAACTGACTTCCAATGATGGACTGTTGTCGTTAATTTTCAGTTTTAAAATTTCATTTCAATATCTTTATTAACTACTGGCTTATTACTTAAAATGTTTGAAGACGTACTCATCTATAATTATTAAGACTTTGAGCATCCAAAATCGATGTACCAGGTACATTGATTTCGTATACTCAAACTTCTCCTAGGATATTAATTGTTTCACTGATTTTAATGGTCTCTCTGATTATTCCGGCGAAATTGTTAATTCAACAGTAATTGCAAGTGATACTTACCATATTGGTATTAAGCGAGGGTTTATAGTGCTTCCGGTTATCAACAACTAAGTTATTACTTACCATCGAAGTTTTGCGTTGAAATTTACAATACATATACGGTTAAAGATGGTTTTCCAATTTTTATTAATATTTTAAATTATTATATTAATTTAGTTTTCTTGTTCAAAGTTATCGTGAAAGTTTGAAAATAGGATGGGTGAGACCGCAAACTTCTACTCATGGATAAAATTATGACAGTTGTACGGTATTGCCGTGAAAAATAAAAACGAAGAAGATTTTGAATATTATAAATTATAAATTATACAAGATGTATTGTTAAAATAGTGAGTCAGGTGGAACGATTACTTGTACGGAATATCTGTTATACCTTTATTACTCGAATGCCTTCGTTTACAATGCATCACGCTTGTAAAAGATGTCTGTTGTATGTACGTAGCTATATAAATATTATCAGTATATTTTCACATGTAGTCAATAGGATCTCGTAACCTCATCTTCCCACTAATGCTCCGAGTTTCCTTGAGACATTTAATAATTTAAAATAATAAGTTCACAAGAAGACACAAATCCAACTACTCATGTTTGTAATGTTAAAGCGATGTGCAACTAAATCTACAATAGAAATATCCTCACAAAGTGCAGTAACAACGTTAGTATCACAAATCAAATCACCTGTAGATCCTTTCCATAAGCAAGTGTATATACCTAGTGTACAAATAGATTAGTTATTACGGTGCACGGAATATTATTCAAATCTACACTGCATCCAGAGTAATCCATATCCCAGAAGAGACAATATAATAATTCTATAATAATAAATTTGTTATTTTTACTGGATAAGAAGTATATATTTAAATTTTCATCTTGTTTTCTGTATACAATAATGTCACAGTGTTTTATAGCAATCTCGTGATGAAGTTCGAAATGTAGATGGAAATATTGAGAATTTGAACGAAAGTGTTCGAGTTTGCATTACCATACACGACTAGCTATCAGTTTTAATTTCTAATTTACTCGCAACAAGTACGGTCGCAGTACTTCTTTTCAAAATTAACACATTATTATTATTATTGTTGCATGCCTACAAATTCATCGAAGTACCTATACTTCTAATGAATGTAATCCATCTGAGCCTTCTCTCATTATGAAATCTATCTATATTTACTTTTGATGTGATGAATACATTCAGTCGATTAAATATCTCGCAATAAATACAAACCGGTACCGAAACATTGTATAAAGTTTGAGAGTTTTTAACTATATATATATATAACTATACGTATAAACTTTTCAACTTCATTTGAATTCTGTGTCCTACACCGGTCAGACAACCCACTGTTAGTCAGAGAATTATTATCGACACGTGAATATTGTTAAAATCGGTTTAAAACTGTAAAAATATATGAAGTAGTATGTTATCCCTGTATACAAATACCATACTAAATCAGATGGAATAGATTAGTTTTAAAGTTTCTTCCAATTCTTTATTTTTGCGTTCATATTTGCATAAGAAATTCGCGTTTAATAAGCATTAGTTAATGCAGTGCAAGGTAGATTAGGATTCATGCAGCCCATTTCACGGACCGTAGGGATTCATTGCGTCCGTCTCATTTTACAGCAGCTTACAAGCGCGGTAAGGACACCTGGATCTCGACTGTACCGCGGTTCCTGCATTAAACCCTATTGTTTGCTAGGTATATTAACTCGATGAGAATGTTGGAAAACTTAATTATACGGCAACCGTTCTTACAAAAGGAGTTTTTCCGGACTAATCGTCTATCCTTGCACTTTGTTAAGTTTACAAACTGTTACCGGTAAAATTGACGTGGAGGTCTTAATTACATAATAGGTAGCACAATACAAATTATCTTGCAATTAGAAGCATTTGTAAATCTAAGGGATCCCTCTATTTGCAATTTATTTGGTTTATTTCAACTTTATAGGTATTGTCGTTGATCCCTTGTACCATTTCCATTTCCTCTTTAGTTTTAGTGGGATTTTTACTCTCGCCGTTAACTCTGTAATTATGATATTACCTTGTTCCTTGTTCTTTCATCTGTATTTTTTAATTTTCCGTTTTATTACGTCTTCATGGTCCTCTCTTATTTCCTTTAATTTATTCGTTATTTCCCTAGTTAATTCTTTGAATATTTCTTTAAATTCTTCCATTTCTACTAGTATGTACCTATTCCGCCTTGTTTTATAAAGTTTTGCCTCTTCTACGATTTTGCTACTTTAAGTAGGTACAACGAACGGAGCCCTGAAATCAGCCAACTCGTCGAATTTTTCTTCCTTATCGAAGTTATTTCTGTTGTTGATTTATAACAATATACGTAATTGTATTCGGATAAGATAGAAAGGGTTCAAAGAAAATTTGTTAATTACATCCTTTATAAGCTAAATATTGATAAAAATCTATACTCCTATCCAGAACGACTAAAATTGCTAAACCTACCATCTTTATCCTCTCGTCGTAAAACCTCCCTCCTTAAATTCGGTTATAAGTGCTTAAATAATTACGTAGATTGCCCCGATTTGCTGCCTAAGATATCTTTCCGTGTTCCCTGTCAAAGTACTAGATGTAACGACTTATTTGCTTTGAAATTTCACAGAACTTCTTATGGTTATAATTGTCCGTTGAGTTTAATGGTCAGAGAGCTGAATGCACTTTCTGAGCGGTTGGATATATTTAATTTGAGTTTTGCTGAGTTTAAATGAATGATTTAGGTTACTTAATTATTAATTTAGTTGGATATTCTGTATAGCGAAACTTGAGTTGCAAGTAAATTAATTATTTTTGTTATATATATACATGTATTCACATATTAGTATATAAGTTATTCATGTTCTTCCATAATGTTACATACCATGCCTTTACATATGTACATGTGCGACCTACATCGGGTTACCTGTTGGTCATTAAATAAATAAATAAATAAATAATAAATCACGTATCTCCACAACAGCGTAAGCCAATTACAGAGATCAAAGGCAGCCATAAGTTATAATTACGCCTGCGTCGGTGGAATGACTTAAAATTTAGGCCCTCAGAAGTTGCTAAAGCAGTAAGGAAAACCTCAGTTTGAGAGCGAGAGAGATTAGAGCTCAGGACCCCAAGCAGCGGTAGGTGTGTCGCTAAAGCCAGCTTTACAGAACCGAAGCGTGTCGCGGCAACATTTCTTCCACCATGTCGCGTCGGTGCTTAACTGTCGCTGGTAACAGGCGATCCAGGCAACAGTTTGTGGTTTGTTTGGTTTTGTAGAATAATGTGACAGAATTACAAAAATAAAGAATCTCAAACGTGGAAAAGAAACTGAAATACCAGTAAAAGTGAGAATTTGGACATATGACACGCAAATTATGTATTATAACTCACTGTGTATTGTAACATTGTAACATCTATTACAATGGGTGTCAATAATATAAATGTGGATAAACAAACAATAATACATGTCAATATACAAGCATATAATCGATATTTGTCAGTAATGAATAGGACGCGGACATTGTATAAACAGGAGTGACAGATAATTACACTATTTAAAAATTCCTGCACGGTATAGAAGCGATTGTTCAGTAAGTAAGATTTTAAAGGGTCTACAAAGGCATGATGTGGGAGGCACTTAATATCATTCGGGATATGGTTGTAGATTTGAATGCCCCAGTAGTGACCGGAATTCTGATTTGCTTGAACCCTGTGGAATGGTACCCTGATATTCCGTTTGAGGCGGTTATCGTAACTGTGATTATCTATATTTAGGAGGAATAGTTCACTATTATTACGGTGTATATATCTGCTAACCGTAAGCACATATACACATGACAAGGTAAGCACTTGTTTTTCTATGAAAGTTTGTCTGCACGATTGTGTCCTCCTTAGATCACAAAATATCCTTAATGACCACTTGTAGAGTAGAAATATACGCGGAGCTTCGGAGGACATACCCCAGAATTTTATGCCGTACCCCGCGACACTGAAAGTTGGCGAAGTATGCCAATTTCGCAGCTTGGTGGGTAGATATTCTTTTTATTCTGACGATGGTTTTTAACTAGTTCATTAATATGAGTTGCCCAGGTCAGTCTATTATCCACAAAGACGCCCATAATCTTAAGACTACTATAGATCACTTTTTTGTCCAATATGAAATCAAGTTGTTGTGTTTCACTTGGGTTTAGCTTTAATTTATTTGATAACAACCAATCACATGCTCGAGTCATTCCTAAACCAGCTTTCTCGACAGCTGTTTTAGCCGTCTTAGCTGTTTTTAATTCGCTTATTTTTATGTAATAAAGGGCACAGAGTCCACCAATCATCCCCATCTCCTTTAAAAGCTGTTTGTTGTTTGATGTTTGTTTACCCAGTTTTAGCTGTTTTGATAGCTGTTTCTAATTCGCTTATTTTCATGTTATAAAGAGCACAGAGTCCACCCATCACCCTCTTGCAGCTAACAGCTAAAACAGCCTCCTGCAGGCTAGTGTAATTGATACCCAATGATGTCATGCCGGGGACTATACAACCTGTGCACGTCGGGTGAGTGGCCTTTACCGGCGTTCGTTGGAACTTTTTGACGGGCTGACTCCGGTCGGAACCGGTTATTTTACAGCTGTCCGCCCCGAGTGACTGTTTTAGAAGCCCCTAGTTTATCTACTCCTATTATTTCATACCAACGATAACGATAAGCAGAACCATCACAGAAAATACTTTACATGAAAAGAGAAAATGGGTCTTAGATTTGCATTTCAGCACTGATGGGATACAGTATGCAATACTACTTTAAGAAAAATCAGCATAAGTACATACTAATATACTTTAATTTATAATTGTAATGTAATATAATGTTAGTGGCACTTTGCGTAACACTTTAATAGGTTGGCGACATTTGTGCACAAATTATGCTAACAATATTGCCTGCAACGCATTACATAATATGTAATAATGGGAGCACAGAGCTGTTAAGAGATAATGGAATAATGGATTGCCATTTCAATGCTATCGTAAGGTGCCATGTGGGATATCACATAATCGTAAATGGTTCCAATGTGTATTGACTTCTCCAATTTGAATTAATGCACTTCATTACGTTACGTATTTGTTTCATTTATAAATCAGTTGTGTTATGTTAACATGAAACAAAATTTAGACTTTTCACTATTACTTTCGTTTTACAAATATTGCATAATTGCTGTTTTGGCTCCACAATAATTTGAGAATTCCACCAAAGTATTAAATACTAGGTGTATTATATTTTTTAATTTCGTATTTTATTAAACAGTTTCTCTACGTATGTATTTTCGAATTTTATATTATGTTATAACAATTTTTTCTATTATAAATGAATTGTTTACATTTGCAGTAGTTACAACGAAAAACTACGTCCTGCAGGCATTCACGCAGTCTTAGCTAGAAACCTAAAGCCAAAGGTTTATAGTATTGCAAAATTGTCTGCAGGTGCACGTCTTTAATATTTTCTTATTGTTGCAGACGTCTGACTTAAGTCGCTGTTTTTTATCTTTCATTTCTTGTACCTATGCACTGCACCACCCATTCTCAAATCCGGTACCTTATACCAGTCTGTGCAGGTCCATGTTTGGTTAGCCTGTGTAGTCCTGCTTAGTAGTCCCTCATCTTCTATAGGTGACCTTTCAGTGTGCAAAGATGATTCCTACTAAGATTTAGTAGTTCGTTAGTCTCTGTAATGACAGCTCCTTAATGAAGGTTTTGCCATGACTTTGCCTAGATATACTATTCTTCAGTATAAAGAGGTTGTGATTATTAGTTATGGTCTTTAATTGCTTGTAGTTTCTCAGGAGCACCTATGTTTATATGTAACTCTTTCTCTACGCCAGATAACCACTGGCGAGAGTCGCTTTGCGATTATACTCGTCTTGAACAGTGAACGGGTTAATAACGGACTATTATACTGTTCAAGAGAAACCACAAACGTTACTAGTGTTTTATCTGCAGCTGAATTTCCAGCTAGGCCTATTCAAAGCATTGCAACAAATTAAATACGGTTCGACCATCGCTAATTCGAAAACTAAAATGGTTACATCTTATATTTTGGTTTCTCATTAAAAATATTGCTCTTCATTTACCAATTTAGAGTTTAGAACAGTTGTTAGCTCGCTACATCGTTTTTGTTTTATAGCTTCGTCTAGAAGTAGTTGTTTATGTCGTTTTGAGTATCAAGTTTGTTTATGTTCACAAAATCAACTTTAGTTAATTTTATTATGATTATCGGCAATATCCTAATGCTAATAATCGTAAATTGACTCCAATTAACGTGTGACGTGTAGGTGGGCCATTATTATTAGTCCCGAATTCTTATAGCTGACAACATAAATCTAAACCACGATTTATGTGGTCAGCCAAGTGAATGGTTCCCGCCCTTAATGTTGGTAGTGAACGATTGACATAGGGAGAAACCAGTCCGCAAACCAATTCACGAATAAAAAAAGGAAGATAAAAAGAAGAGAGGTATGAGCAAGTCAAGGACGTTACCGCAAATGTTACACCATAATGTTTGCACATTTGGCATCTTTCGACCTGACCCATCCTCTATGATTGCGCATGTCTAACAGGGGATGTCTAACATGGAGAACATGTCTTGTACTCTTAGACCATTGTACTCTGCCAATTGTACTAGAAATAAGTTAAATGCAATAATCATATTGCATTTAACTTTTTCTTTCAAAGTCGATGTGCTGTGTAGTAGACTGATTCTAAATTCACAGAAAATTGTATGTGTTTATTCATGTATGTACGCGTAAATGAAATAAAAAGCACGAACTATTCGCATATAGAAGCTCTCGCTCACTTTGTCAACGAAAGAATCACGATTACAAAGTGGAATTCCTGCGATTTTATTATTGTCCTCAAAAGAATTTAAATTAGGAACACCGCCTTTCTTCTGTACGTTAAAAACCATACATATGTTCTATAAAGCAATCTCGAATACAATGAACATAAACGTAAACATAAGTGGGGGTATATTAATTCAAAGTTAATAATCTTCAAGATATTAATCACTCAGGATTAAAAAGAGCTTCTGGTGTAGAACAATTTCTTGTTTTTAAAACAAACATTTGTAGCATACCCAAAGTGTATTTGAACGTTTCCGGTGTTTCGCAAACAAACTTCCAAAACATGGAATTTATCGCTTGCCTATTTTGCCGCTGCGCATTACCGGACACAACGCTCCCCTTCTCGCATTTTCACTGCCATATTCCATGTTGATTAAAATTTTATAACATTCGGATTCCACATCAGTACTCCCACAAATTTCGTCCAGTTTCGTTTCCATTAAAAACAAATCCCCTTATGATTGAAACTTCCACATAGGAAATTTACATGCATTACCCTTATTGCCATTGTTTGCGTATTCAGGAAATATAAATTCGAAAAATGTCGCTCTATATACGTAAGATATGGGATACGTCTAGAGACCTACCATTGTTTCTGTAGATCGTCTTAACCACCGAATGCAGCACAGAGCTGATGAGAATTCGGTACACTGTTGCCAAATCGTCGAATCAGCTGTACATTATTACTTCCGGTTCCATTATTTGGGTTTCTGACAGTTAAAATGCATATTTTGAGGAAAACAGTATAATATTAAAAAAACATATTTTTTTAATTTAAGAATCAGTAAAAAAGCCTATAATTTTATCAATTACTACTCAACATTAACGTAATTTACATTTCGAACATTTATTTAGGAATTGGGGTATTATACAATTTATTGTCTTTAAAGTAAAATTTATAGTCCTTTAACAAATAATAGTTTCCACTTTTGTAATACAAAATAGCTGGAACCATACAAATCCCCATATAATACAATAATATTTAAGAAACGAATAGCAATTACAGACACATATGCCTTGTTTCAACTTTTAATCAGTCGATGAACCAGTTTGATCTTCAGATGATGACGAATCCGTTATATGAATATAAAAGTCTTCAATGTCATCCTGCAAATTATTCACAATCTACATTTCCTTTTCAATATTTTTTACATGTTTGATGTAATTTTGCCAATTATCAACTGTTACAGTACTATATGCTCTCCGAATTAATTCCTCCATATCTTTTATCTGAAATGTGGTTTTATTCATTTTTATACAGTTTCTAACTTGTGCCCTCACCATTTCAATGGGATTTAACTCGCAGTAGTAAGGTGGCAATCGAAGAACTTCATGACGCTCTTTTGCAAGTTCGTCAATCCATGCGGTTTAGTTTGTGACACGCAAAACAACAAGTCCCTTTTTAGCATATCGTCAGTGGTTGGTATTTGTTTCTCAGGGAGCCAATCAATGATATTGGTTTTGTTCAATGCGCAACATGATTATATCTACTCAAGGCATTCGTACTGTGGTATTCTGTCCTGCCTATACTGAAACTCCAATGATCCAAGGTGCTCTTCGAATTAGCTGAGGAAGTGGTTATAACCGAACGTCAAAAGTATATTTTTCCAAAAAATAAACAATAATATAGTTCGCTGTTCTTTCCACTTCTCTCCACTTTTGACTGGATTCCATTCTGTGATGCTTCCTTTTGGCGCTTATTTTTCTCTTCCAAATATATGTAGACACCATTTAATTCCAGAGGCACTATAAGTTTTTACGATATTTTCTCCCTTCATTATCGTCGCGATTTCATGATATATTAGTAACCTGTATTCGCTCTAACTTATCTTTTTTAATCTCGTTGTGCGTCTTATGATTTTCCCTTCAAATACTTCTAGCTGTTCTTCCTCTTTTAAAGTCAAAACTGCTTCTGATACGTTACACCAGATCGAAGTATTGTTTTATATGTTTTTATCTTTGTGTTTTTACCGAGTCTCATGCGCTTTAGTAGTTTTTTCTTAGCCTAAAATAATTTATTTCCTAAGTGCATCCTTTCCTTAATACCTAATATTTCGTTAGCTCTGCTTGTTAATGACCCTAGATATATAAAGATTGCTAGGGCTATGGGGCGGTTTAATAAATATACTGTATCGGATCACCCCTCCGCAACAATAGATGGATTAATTCGGGGATTGTTTCGCAAATACTGGAATTCCCATCGCTAGCCTCATGAAATGTAAACATAACTATTTTAAAAACCTGTATTGCTTACTCTCTTCCTATTTCTCTCTCAGCCGTCCATAAAATATCTACATCCGCTCACATGCCCACGAACGCAAAATTTCTAGAACAGGCCCACCACACCGTTCTTAACTATGCGCTGTTAATGTAATTAATCCATCAAACTGGAGAAACTGACTGGCCCTTCTTCCCAATTAAACAGGTTTTTATTCATTTTAAAGTATATCGGCTCGTAGGCATCCAGTTCGCTCGTCGGAGTTACTGATTTCCTCAATTTTAAATAATCTGTATTTATATTATGTCGGGTTTGTTGGATATGTTTAGCAACACGAGGCATATCTGGTCTTCCATGTCCCCAGAAACTTTGTTAACATGACAAGCACTGATATGTGTATATTCGGTTGATATTCGACTCGTAGACAAGTGTTTGCCTCTTATTTCTTGTCGTAAGTTTTTTTGTTGCTCTTATATATTACATCTTCGTCTATTTTTTGTTCATTTATATTTTATTAATAGAACTTCAATTACTGAGAAAGATTGTAATATACGTAACACATTTACCGTGAATAATATGGTTGTGGTGAAAGTGGAAGAAAATAAATTGTGGAAAATGATTTATATGCACGTAGCATCTATGGAATTTATGTTTCTCATTTCGGTCCTGTCATTTCGTGCTACTGCAGACAGTGGAATAAGCAGTACTTATTTTTTTACACCGGAATGAGAAACATGAAAAAAAAAGAAATGTACAGAGCAAGTTATGTGTATTTTGATTGCAAAATTGATAGATTAAGCATTAGCTTCTTAAACAAATGACGACTCAAATATCGGATCTGTCAGTAAAACAGTAAACTGTTGGGTGGTTTATAAAAATTAAATGAAAAAAACAGGATGATTGAATTTTAAAAGATATTTCAAATGCTATGTGAATTTGCTATTATTTTTTAATTTTCGCGTGGTAAATTACGTTACCCTTACTAATTCTACACACCACAAAATGATTTTATAAATTCGCTATGGTGCGGTTCAAGTTTTGGAGGAAGTATTGCTCTTATGGAGATGGTACCGCACGTTGCCAAACCTAATTTGGCGTTTACAGTATCCAGTTCTCATCTGTCTCAAACGACGAATGGTGTAGATGGCGCTCGATAATTGCAGGGAGAAGGCGATCAAGACGGTAGACCCAGGATAGATCCCGAGACCAGGAAAAGTCCCAGAAACACCACCGGTTCCCGCATTACCTCCTGCATACATGCTCTAAATTGCAAATTTTGTGTTTTCCCCAGATTAAGCTTCAGTCGGTTATCAGAAAACCACTCAAGCGCCTTCTCTAAGACTTGGTGCATTCCACGTCCCTTCACAATGAAGGATGTGTCGTCCGCCTACATAATTATACTGTCAGAATTTACATTCACAGGTTGGTCGTATATGTATATGAGAAATAGACTCGGTCCCAAAATGGAGCGGTGAGGTACACCACAGTTCCACATAATTTTACCAGACATTTTCCTGTTCCGGAAAACCCTCTGAGACCTATCCTTTAGATAATTGCGAAATAGGCCTTTCGCAATTCCCGGCACTCCATATATCTCCATCTTCTCCAAAATTATACTATGTTCTTGATAGGTCATAACTGGATAGTTGTAACTCATCTCTGTGATCAAATGCCTAGGACACCCTTTCCATCAAATCAATCATCGCTGACGCCGTTGATCTAAACAAGCCGTTCATTTAAAAGATCTGGAAATTGGATGCAACAGAATAGGATATAATATAATAGGATGTAACACTTTTAGTGCAAAAATAAGAACACTGTACCCTGATTATATTTCGTTATATATTACCACAAGTTAGTTTTATTGAAAGGGTCTGTTAAGTTTTAAACCCCTGTTTTCATTTTCCGCTTTGTGGGTATATCCTTTAAACAGTAGCAATATAACTCGACAAGTTATTACTGTCGACATAAATTGTTGTCAAGTACTAAAGCGAGGAATTCACGTATCCCCTGTATAAAAGTTACATACTTTTCGTTTTATGGTTTTTTCGTTTTGTAGATTGGGATGAGAGAGAAGGTATGTGTATGCGCGTAAATAATCGTTTGGGTAAATGTTTTCCCGTTCAACCGCATTTTAAAAGGATGCAAAGAAATAATTCCGACAGGGCTAATAGTACTTGAAACGAAGAAATCTTTAGTAGTGAAGCGTTAATATTATCTAAAGGAAAAAGTAAACAGTTGAAAAAGCAAGTGGATGTTGGTGTTATCTAACATTTTTGAGATCTTTAACATTTTTGTTAAAAATTAAACGCTTATAGCAAAGGGGATACATTAATTCTTAATGGTAAAACTTCCATAGTAACAGTTGAGAAACGACGCAGATGAACGTCTGAATTTTGGAATAAAAATCCAGCAGCACTACATCTGCTGTGAAAACCATGGAATCTGTTATATCTCTTGAGTAGAGGACTCAATCAGTTGTTAGTGAATCACCCAAAGCTGTAGCATATGGTAGTGTTGGTGCACTTGCAAGTGATCTGGACGGAGGTTATTGGATATTATAGTCACCCCTGCTCAGTCACTGGATATTGCGATGGCAACGGAAATAATGGGTCAGCGGCTTCTACGATCCGAAACAGCTAAGGTGTCTTCTGTGTCTAGGTGCGCTGCACTAGGGTTTGTCGGGATCATAGGTGCTCTACGGATTGTGTGGATAGGAAGGGAAGTAAGTCAGAAGGTGTTAAGAGCAGAAATAAGAGCTGCTCGGTTTAAAATTTTGATTTGAAATATTTAGGTAAGTTATTTACACTTCATTTGGCTAATCTGCAGGTCTCATACGGTTGATCACTTGAATGTTAGATCTTTACCTAATGATTACGTTGAATTTATACAACTAACGTACGGTTATAGTTTTGAAGTTATAGCTGTTCTCAAAAATTGACTAACTTTGAACGTACCTATTGATGATTAATTAATTATCTCTGTGACTGGTACAATAATTAGAATTAACTAGATTAATAAGCATGTAAATTGGAGTGTATTTTCTTTTGTCAATAATGGAACTAGTCTTTAGATGAAGTCAAAGAATAGCTTGAACTAAACTTTGCCTAACGATTCTCCTCTCTTCTTAATGAAGACGGTATTGTTATTATTATTATAAATATTATCCGTAGAAAGAGAGGAGCATGTCTCATATGCACCAATTCTGAAAGAAAATATAATGATAATTTAAAAAGTAACTATTGTTGAATACGTACTTGGCACACTTCAAATTCGTTTAACAAACGTTGAAAATTAAACAAGTTGTAAGCGACGGACGGCATATAATTCACGTAAATGTTACTAACAGCGAAAGCAATTACCGGAATATCTTAACCTCCCTGTGTGATTAATAAAGCTCATTAATAGCGAACAATTATCCACTTTAGCATGATTAATACATGAATTGTGGTAGAAGACATACGAGACCGGAACGGATATCCTAAATTTGCAAAGTAGCTTACCCAAAATTGCAGTACCTTAAATATTAATCAATATATGAACTATTATTGCGGCAGGTCCTAAATCTACATTAACGTTTGACGAGAATCAGGCGTAGTGATAATTAATTGCAATTATAAACCTCTAAAATGAACAGGAAAACTTAAAAAATTTAGATCTGTGTTATTCGAAACGGATAAAGTTCAGGCTTAAAAACAGATCCTACACAACTTGACGCAATCTTGCAAATTGATGCTTGTGGATGTTCCGTAAACTTTTGTATATCATCAAAGAATTTTGTCGTGTTCTGTTGTTTCTGATTATTCAACTAAAAATATTTAACATACGGGACGTGATTTGTTCTTTGCTACTTCATAAAAATAAACAATAATGTAATAATTAGTATTCAGTGAAACTTATCTTTTCTGCAGTAATTTTTGAACAAATAATAACATAACATCTGTTGCCATCACGGCCAGATGAATAAACTATATCTTATTCATTTTGCATCCGCCTAAACGGCAACAGGGTCAATAAATAAATAATAGGATATAATATAATAGGATGTAACACTTTTAGTGCAAAAATAAGAACACTGTACCCTGATTATATTTCGTTATATATTACCACAAGTTAGTTTTATTGAAAGGGTCTGTTAAGTTTTAAACCCCTGTTTTCATTTTCCGCTTTGTGGGTATATCCTTTAAACAGTAGCAATATAACTCGACAAGTTATTACTGTCGACATAAATTGTTGTCAAGTACTAAAGCGAGGAATTCACGTATCCCCTGTATAAAAGTTACATACTTTTCGTTTTATGGTTTTTTCGTTTTGTAGATTGGGATGAGAGAGAAGGTATGTGTATGCGCGTAAATAATCGTTTGGGTAAATGTTTTCCCGTTCAACCGCATTTTAAAAGGATGCAAAGAAATAATTCCGACAGGGCTAATAGTACTTGAAACGAAGAAATCTTTAGTAGTGAAGCGTTAATATTATCTAAAGGAAAAAGTAAACAGTTGAAAAAGCAAGTGGATGTTGGTGTTATCTAACATTTTTGAGATCTTTAACATTTTTGTTAAAAATTAAACGCTTATAGCAAAGGGGATACATTAATTCTTAATGGTAAAACTTCCATAGTAACAGTTGAGAAACGACGCAGATGAACGTCTGAATTTTGGAATAAAAATCCAGCAGCACTACATCTGCTGTGAAAACCATGGAATCTGTTATATCTCTTGAGTAGAGGACTCAATCAGTTGTTAGTGAATCACCCAAAGCTGTAGCATATGGTAGTGTTGGTGCACTTGCAAGTGATCTGGACGGAGGTTATTGGATATTATAGTCACCCCTGCTCAGTCACTGGATATTGCGATGGCAACGGAAATAATGGGTCAGCGGCTTCTACGATCCGAAACAGCTAAGGTGTCTTCTGTGTCTAGGTGCGCTGCACTAGGGTTTGTCGGGATCATAGGTGCTCTACGGATTGTGTGGATAGGAAGGGAAGTAAGTCAGAAGGTGTTAAGAGCAGAAATAAGAGCTGCTCGGTTTAAAATTTTGATTTGAAATATTTAGGTAAGTTATTTACACTTCATTTGGCTAATCTGCAGGTCTCATACGGTTGATCACTTGAATGTTAGATCTTTACCTAATGATTACGTTGAATTTATACAACTAACGTACGGTTATAGTTTTGAAGTTATAGCTGTTCTCAAAAATTGACTAACTTTGAACGTACCTATTGATGATTAATTAATTATCTCTGTGACTGGTACAATAATTAGAATTAACTAGATTAATAAGCATGTAAATTGGAGTGTATTTTCTTTTGTCAATAATGGAACTAGTCTTTAGATGAAGTCAAAGAATAGCTTGAACTAAACTTTGCCTAACGATTCTCCTCTCTTCTTAATGAAGACGGTATTGTTATTATTATTATAAATATTATCCGTAGAAAGAGAGGAGCATGTCTCATATGCACCAATTCTGAAAGAAAATATAATGATAATTTAAAAAGTAACTATTGTTGAATACGTACTTGGCACACTTCAAATTCGTTTAACAAACGTTGAAAATTAAACAAGTTGTAAGCGACGGACGGCATATAATTCACGTAAATGTTACTAACAGCGAAAGCAATTACCGGAATATCTTAACCTCCCTGTGTGATTAATAAAGCTCATTAATAGCGAACAATTATCCACTTTAGCATGATTAATACATGAATTGTGGTAGAAGACATACGAGACCGGAACGGATATCCTAAATTTGCAAAGTAGCTTACCCAAAATTGCAGTACCTTAAATATTAATCAATATATGAACTATTATTGCGGCAGGTCCTAAATCTACATTAACGTTTGACGAGAATCAGGCGTAGTGATAATTAATTGCAATTATAAACCTCTAAAATGAACAGGAAAACTTAAAAAATTTAGATCTGTGTTATTCGAAACGGATAAAGTTCAGGCTTAAAAACAGATCCTACACAACTTGACGCAATCTTGCAAATTGATGCTTGTGGATGTTCCGTAAACTTTTGTATATCATCAAAGAATTTTGTCGTGTTCTGTTGTTTCTGATTATTCAACTAAAAATATTTAACATACGGGACGTGATTTGTTCTTTGCTACTTAATAAAAATAAACAATAATGTAATAATTAGTATTCAGTGAAACTTAACTTTCCTGCAGTAATTTTTGAACAAATAATAACATACACATTTCTGTTGCCCTCACGGCTAGATGAATTAAACTATTCATTTTGCATCCGCATAAACGGCAACAGGGCCAATAAATAAACTAGTCTGTGTCCGATTACCATTCAAGACATTTATTTGAAATATGTTTGCAAAATCTATTACTGTTACATTCATCCCAATTTGCATACTAAAATTAATATAGAGATGATGTTTATTACCCTAAAGCTGTTTTGAAGATTTTAAAACAGGTTTTATACACTATTGCATTGTTTGCTGCTATTTCACCGCTGAAATACCTTTAGTGATCCTATGATATAACCTGCAACCCTACATTAATCCAGCGGTGTCGGAAACGATGTGGGATTGGAATACCTAAAGTTCTGGAATAGCATTCATACGATACGCTTAGGTCCATTTACCGTATAGCAGCCGCAAACGTACATTAAAGGCCGCTGTTGTCTTTGTAGTTATTCAACACAATGGCAGTAATCATGAAATACGATTTGTTCCATGTGAACCGGACTCAATTTTTTGATATGCTCATTCGTCAGTGCCTGGCTTTTATTAGCATTATTGACTTTCTCCGCCGCCTACCTACGATAATATTTTAAAGATTATGCAGCAAACTGATTTCATTTTAAGATTTTATTGTAATTATTAATATTTCTTGCATTCATACAGGAATGATTTAGGTTTAGCATTTCCGCTTGTATCTTTTACCACAGGATTTGAAGTATTTCTTCCATGAACCTATGTAGGCTTTCAGGACCGCTATTTAATAATTTCTGTTTTCTTCCGGGCTTACGGGTCGTGGTGCATTGAAATTTCTTCAAGACGTTTCATTTGCAAGTGCGGCAAACATCTTCAGTGGCGAGAAATTATTCAATATGAAATTTTCACGACAAATGATGATGAAAAAAAAGTCTTATCACCAAGTTGATATTTAACAAATAATATTTTGATAGACAAATTGATATTCGAGCAAAAAGCCAAAATTCAAATCTACACTGCCACACAGTGCTTCATTCATCCTCCAACCCTCCATTAGAGGCTGCCGCCATGACAATACCACATTTACCACGAGCGGGCAAAGCTGTACACCAAACGTTGTTTATTGTAGGGCTCTCCTCTTTTCCATTAAAATTGTTGAAGTTCTTGTAAATTTCAATTTCTTCTATATAAAAACGGGTGTGATAATATGAAGCAGTGGACAGAACTTCGGTGTTCTCAAAACAAATGATATGATTTCCATCCTGGAGAGCGCGTATCATCTCATGTATCTGATTTTCTTTGCATTAACTTTCAATTAGTTCATTTATTGCAATTACCGCATTGTATTTGCCGTTGTAAATTATGCCGTATTTTTATGTAGGTAACAATACACGGATATAATATAAATAGTGGTGGAGGCGCCAGAGTGTTAAAGCTTTAAAGGAATGTCCAGAACATGAACGACACTCAAAAGTCCATTAAAAAGCACTTTCATTCTACCCTTTATTCATCATATGTGCATTTGAGAATATCATCGCCGAGAATAGAAATACTGGAACAGCAACGTATTGCAAAACTAAATCGTTACTATACATGATGAGTCAGAAATATATAAATATTATGTAATAGCCGTAATCACCAGAGAACGGGCGTGTCATAAAAGAATGAATGAAAATAGGATCCTCATACACCGTAGGAAACTGCTGTAGTAAATTTGCATTACATACAACGCTGCAAACAAAAGTGGCGCACGTTAGAAATGAGATATCCAAATACTAAACATTTGGTACGACAGAAAATTCACTGCAGTCAATGTAGCTCTTATAAAGAAATACGAGTCCGTACCGCCTTTATTATATAGGCCTATTTTAATACTTGAAAAATTAAATGGATGGATCTAGGCTATAAAATGAGCTAATAAAATTATATATATCTCTTAAGCGTTTTAATGTTTTTGGGCCAATTTTTTGTTAAGAAAGTATGGTCTAACTTTCTTTATTTATGATTCTGATGGAGAATTTTTTTTCTGAAAACAACAACGTATACCCTTACAAAATAAAAAAATTAAAAAAGTAACAAAATAGTTCTTTAGCCCTGTGTAAAGATTTTGTCGATTTCTATGGCGATATCCGATAACCGATCGCTATCGACCGTCGCGTCTAATCTTTCCACCGCTAGATGGCCTTGCTACCCACCAATTCGCACGAATAATTTATTTTATTTACAAAATACGTCGGATGAAATCGGCAAGTTACATCTCTTTAGTGACCTTGTAACTGAAATTGCTAATAATTCTTCTACAGTTTGTTTAGTATGCTCTTGCAAACCATTTTCTGATCTTAACGTTATGAAGATCTCGTCTTTTACTCTTGTTCGTACTATGTTGGAGTCCGTTTCAATTATTTGGTACCCTTATTACCAATATCAGCACATTGCCTTGGAGGAGGACTCGAAAAATATGTTTGAAGTTCCTGTTATACAGAATTGACCAGATTTATTCACCGCGTGGCATATATTATGAGGCTTTACTAACTAGACACAATTTTGACTTTCTACAAGACTGAAGAGATGCTGCCAGTGGCAGATTTCTCGTTAACCTGGTATTAAATGGAGTGTGTTCTCAGTCCCTACTCTCGCAAATTAGCGTTGCCGTCCTAACTCAAGGTACCAGGCGAGAGTTTGTGTGTACCTATTGCAAAATCCAATTTATGGAAGCGAGCGCCACTTACTCATATGGCGGTTAGTGTTAACGTCATGTTTGATGATATTTTTAATGATATAAGATTACGTTCCTTGATTGTCTTATTCTTCAAATATTTATATATTTGTTTGTATTAATGTAAATAGATATTATTATTATTATCTTCTTGGTTCTTGATTCTTTTGCTACGATGTTCTTTATGTTTACGTGAAATTGCGGAACTCAGAGAAAACTAAACTTGCAACTTGTGCAATTAAACCTGCTTTCCTTGATTGTAAAATCCGTTTTAAATGGGAAACTCTAATACGTAGTCGCACTCCCATCAATGTAACAATACATGTATTCGGACTTAAAGATAACGTTAAACACATTAAGGACTAACAACACGTCAAATGTATGGTGAGATACGTACATATATTCTAGGTGAATGGAATGAAGTGAGTAGAAATAATGTTTAAAAAAAACTTTACTTTCTAAAGAGCGAAACTAGATTCCAGATACGGCTAGACGATACACACAAGGCCTTAGATCTATATTAAGACACCTATTGATGTAGAGTATGTAGTTATATTAGGTACTAACTTTTCATTTCAAGTATCATAAAAGACGAGACAATATTTACTAGTCCAAAAGTAATTTCACTCACTAAACTCCATAGAGGATAGAGCTTTCAACGACAAATCATACTGACAGCCTGAGACGTAAATGTGTGACCGTAGAAGTACTGGTGAAAGAGTATACGTGCATGAAACCGCGCGTAAGTGTGTAGCTGTCACGTGACCGCAATCTGAATTCCCATCGCTCGATCCAAGAGGGCGTAGGTGATATATATTTCAGCGCGTACAAGAGCGATTTATTGCCTGCAACTTTTCTATTAAGGGATTCCCGGGAAGCGCAGCTTAGGAACCGATCCATACTTCACTGATTGAACGCGGTTACGCATTTTTAAACTGTCTACGTGTCCGTTTTTTTAGTAGATTAATTGAAGACTAACAAAAACTACGTAAAATATATGACTATGTTAGATTAAAAAAAGTATGATTAATGGTTCGTACAATACAGTGTATAAACATTATTTTGTGTCGAAAAATGATTAACGAGTGGCGGAAATGTATTTGTACACAAAGTCGTCAATGGAGAATATTAATTGAAAATCATTTTTCTTTTATGTACACTAATCAAATTTTGGTATCTATTAGTGATATAAAATTAATTGGGTGATCATATGCTTTATGAATTATTTTATGTGGTTGAGAACCGTTAAAATTTGTAGACTATGTTCCTACATTTTTTTCTGTCTGTGGTCATTTCGTTTATTCTTTCATTCCTTTTCGTATTTTCCCCTTTTACATTGCTTCGTTTCATATACTTCCCTTATCAGTCTACTTCTCTATATAAGACAGATATACGCTTAATTATTTATAGTGGAATAACACTAATTTCCGGCATATAATCTATATCTATACATACTACTTAATCGTGCCGGTTCACTGAGTGTACTCCGTCGCATTCTATCAACCAGAACAGTTACTTAACTTATCCTAATTTTAGTTAGATTTTTGGCTGCTTTATGAAATAGTGGTTTTACAAATTGACTGCCTTGATAACTTTGAGGTATCAGAGTTGTACAGTTTTTAGTCAAAAATTTTTGATTATGTATGTATGTATTTGTATATATGCCTAATCAAAAATTCAATTGTACCATTTATATAATAATATGTATAAAAAATAATTACTGTATGTACAAAGAATAAATAAACAAACCATAAAAGATAAAAGAACAAGTTATGTATAGCAAATAAACAACAACACATTATTTTTCTAATAAATTCGTTTAAATACACTGGTCAGAAAAAATTTCAGATTTATTTTGTCCCACGAGGTAAAATGAGTGAACTTAGTAGTACTTTTTACACTTATTTCATATCTGTTTTCAGAATTTTTCTATCAGGCTGGGTTTCAGAGTGGCAAAGCAAGGAAATTTTGTGAAAGTGTATATTATAATATGTGTATAAATCATTGAAAAATGACGTACAAAGTAATATATTTACTTGGAAAATGTGCTGATATATGACTTTCGACTGTACTTTGCATCACAAACATCTCTGTTCAGTGTCCAGGAATAGTCTGCCAACATAGCAGGGCTCCATTTGTCTTGGTATCATCAGCACTTTCATCGTGGCTTACTTAGTGTCATGTTCTGTGGAGGTTTAGGCACAGGTAATGCCAGACTGTGAGGTACCGGTCTCAGTGCAGATGGAATATTAATATATTTTACAGTATGTTTGGTTTGAGAAGTCATACCACTTATATTTGTTAGACAAAAATAACAATCGGTAATGTGATCTGATGGTTCCCTCCAAATCATAGGAATAGCAAAATAGGTATATGTCGTTTACCTTTTGTCCACGCTGTAAGAAGTCTGACACATGTAATACAGCAAATATGGGGAGCCCAGCGTTTGTCTTCATCACCTACTTTACACTTGAAATAATGCTCATAGCACTTTTTAAGGAGAGGTGTGAAAGACCGTTTTTAATATTTAAATGTCAATTCGCCGCAAATGTAGCAAAAAGAGTTCAGGTGGTTTACGCATTTCCTTGGCACTTTTACAGGTTCGCGGTTTCACTACAATAGCTTGAACGCACCACAACGTAACACTCTTAAAAACGTTAACAACGTCTGCGTATATATTCATTCACCGAACTCTAGCCGACAACTGAAATAACAAGAGATGCTGTCTAGGAATGGGAAATGCATTGCATGCTGATTGATCACTTCCGAGCTCAAGTCGACAATTGAAATAACGTCAAGAACATGTTCTCTTATACTACATATCTATGCGTGCATATTTTGGGTGGATAAGCGAATATCCTGGAACATAAGAAGTAAGGGTGATGGAGAAATTCACATAAATGGTTTCAGCATGCAAAAGTATATGGGAATTAGGCATTTTTATGCTAGGGACAAAAGACTTGTTAACCAGTGTAGTAGGTACATACTACATATGCAGTTCTCAATGTCTCGTGTAAACAGAGTCTACAATGTTTATATGACTGCTGGTTCGGCAGATTGGCAGAGTATACTGGATGAAGTACCGATATTTGCAACGTATTTGGGTTAGCTCGGTAACTCTACCTTCGAGCTTTATATTGCAAAAGCTCGCAGGTAGTAGTTGCCGGGCTAATCCATATTCCTAATCCTTATATTACTCCTTAATTATTTCGTATTTAAATAAACACAAGTTATTTTCGTTTCTATTATGTCTGGGCGTTCTAAATGCACCTCGGTAAAAAAAAAAACACTGTACACTGAAGGAAACAAAACAAAGAGAAGAAATAACTACAAAATCGTGGCAGTAGCGGTTCTACTAACAATAATGCATTAAACCGTTTGTGTTGCTGAGTGCGCGCTAACAGATGAAATTAAATTGCTTCAAATATTGTCGAAGTCCAATTGATCGCCGCCATTTGATTTTAGAGTGAATGTTATTTACCAATTAACATACTAAACATCAGCGTAAAGGTTCAAATCGGTCGCGGTGAAACGACTTGAGTTTCGATCGTTTCAAAGGATAATGTTTCTATATTAATATTATCAAACCTGTACAGATTCGTCCAAACGCTTTGCTAACATTTCGGTTATTATCGATAATTGCCGCCATTCTTTGTAACGACCACCGTATTCTTAAATGTAACATCATTTTCTGGACAATCGCATTTACCATCACCGATACTAGGAAAGTATCACAGTCTCAAGCTCTACAGAAATAGGTAAAATCTGATTGTGGATTGCCATCTGAATATATCCATTTTTTTCCACTACCTACCACTTACGGTTAGGTGCAGTTTGTTGCCAAGATATTTAAAAATTACTACAATAAAACTAACGGGATACAATGGACGGTTATTGTGAGTGCACGTGCACGACCCTTTACGTCTACCAACATTGCGTGCATATCGGGACAGTATTTGAAGAAAGGTTGTAAATTTAGTGATGCTGCTTAAGAAAAGCGTTCCAAATACAGTCGAACCATGACTTGCCACCAAAAAAGTTCGAGTTACCGAGACTTCGAGTTATTGAATAAAATACGTAATGTACATATAAATATGTATTTTATTTCTGTTTATTGTTTAAGTATTATTTTGATGTAAAAAGTCTATTATTTGTGACTGACGAAAGGATTTTGTATTTTGACTTAAAAATAAAAGCTTCAATATTAGTTAAACCGTAATAGAGGGAATCGATTGTAAGTTCATTGGTTTTTAAATATGACCGCAAAACATTCAATGAATTTTCAACCAATTCGTTTGAGGGTGGTTGCTGCAAATCATCCTCTATCATATCATTTTCGCTATCATCTATATTTTCGAGCGGTACAGATTCGGATTCGGATCTGTAGAGCTAGGCAATATCTTCATCTGTGGGAAACTCTAAAGGCATAATATCGTCATCTACATGAAAAAAAATCATAAAAGGTGAGACCTTCTTATGCATTTCTGACATTTCTCCATGCTTCATATTCCATTTGTAATTAAATTTCTTCTTCATTTCTTTCATTTAAACGTTCGTTTATAAAAATCAAAGAATTTCATCCTCCTCTTCCCACTCAGAATACTGACTAAAGCCAGCTTTTTTAAAACAATTAGAAATTGTCTCAGACTTAACATCGATATTCCATCAACACAGTCAACGTTATGTTATTTTTTCTTGTTTTTTTCAAAACATATAAGAGAATTTTGTTAATTCTGCAGCGATAATTACATTTTAAATTTTGTATGACACCTTGATCCAAGGGCTGCAACTTAGATGACTTTTTATAACCGATTTCACATCTTAAATGCATACACATGTATAAGAAAGTGAACTATAAAACCGAATTTACTCACTTTTGGTTAGGAATAGAAGTAAAAATTACACATAATTTTCGATCTTGATGCTATTGCCAACCGATTTGATTCAGGTTATTGAAAATTTGAGTTATCTAAGTTCTTAGACTGATGATCTCACCAGATCATCAGTCTAAGAACCAGAGCCAAGAGCATATCTTCTAACACATAACAATTATTTACAAATACTGCACACCATATAAATATATACAAACTGTATTCTTATTTCGCTAACGAAGTTTCTATCCACAGTAGTAACGCTAAACCAGGCTAAAACTAAAAGTAGAGGTACTTATAAATAATAATCTTACCTTGGCTTCCTGGATGGTGTTATAAAATGTTTTGTAAACGACGAAGAATGAAGAGTTTGGTATCGGACTGAATTTATTTTTGTAAGTAAATATACTCTCATAAGCATCTAAATCGCGTACTGACGAAACATTTTTAACTACTTTAGATTCTTTGAACTAATACTATAAGCAACTGAGTTGAGCAGTGCTTGATTTTCGGGCCCATTGTATCTAAAATGCGCTAAATACTCTTTAAATGAACAAATTGGTTTTCTTGTTTTGCCAATGTATTTTTTGTACGCACCACGAGTCCTTCACTCATTGAGGTGGAAGGAGTAATGTTGCTATAGTTCTAATACTTATATGAAAATGTTCCTTAACCTCCATCATTACCCACTCTAGGTATGTACATAATTTAATATTAATGGGATCCTTCATATGACCTGGGGAATCCGAAGCACATATATTCTCAAAAACAAAGGTCGGGAATTTATAAGATTTCATAGTTTATATTGTACAGACAAGAAGAGCTATAGAAACGCGGTTTAAAGAACATATCGCCCATTACCGTTATACAAAATCAGAAGAATCGAGTGTAGGGCGACACATAATTGAAACGAATCATCGAATTACTTCCGATAATTTGAAATTATTAAGAAACGTAAATTGGCCGCGAGAACTAGGCGCGTATGAAACGATATATATTAAATAAGGATCGAACTTATTAAATCGCGAAAACGGAATTTTAGAACATTCCAGCTTAATGAATATTTTTACCGAGAAAGGAAAGGGACATCCTGTATATTTTTCTTAAATGCGCACAAACAAATGTTGCACGCCCTACGCTTATAAATACTACCTGCTATTCGGGTTAGGCAGATTTTTTCCGTTTATATTACTATAAGTGTGTCCATATATAGAGATAGATGTACATATTTCCTTTTTTAAACGTGCATGTTAGATATAACTTTCGTTATTCGGGAATTGGTTGACAATTAGAGCCGACGTGCTCTTGAAACATATGTCCCGAAATTTATTATTCCCGATACTGCGTATTACTAGTATTTTTTTATAAAATAAAGCAATTTCTAGTAGGTTGAATATCCACTGTACATAAAAGTAAGTGGTATTGAATGTCAGTATTTACACTAAAAAAATGAATAGCAGGGATCACAGTGCTGTTATTAGAAATATCCTTACAATGTTATTTGAGTTATTTAGGCATGCATGTGTACAACTATGCGCGTTAGGAACTACCGCTGTAGCACATACCATTGACTGGAGCGAAGCGACTGAAGGTACAGGAGTTCGAGAAACGCAGAACTGGATTATTCAACCAAAATCTCATTTTTTAAAACTTTCATTGCTAGAAAAATTACTAACAAGTCATCTAAAAAATTAAACAACTTTTTTCTTTTAATTTAATACGAATTAAGCAAACTCCAAAAATTGAAGTGGAGCTATCATGATGTCGGGGCGTATTGCATATGCTCCTCGATGGCATTCTAATTTAAAACTTAATTTACTGCGTCGCAATAGGTGAAAGCTACTTCGCTTGGTTGAAGATAATTTTAAATACATTCAGATACTTGCCCCAGCCAGTCGCATCAACTTCAATTAAATTTTGAATTTCATTTAATCCCAGTAAGCCGGTTTAATTTAAATTGAGATTAAATTTAATTTCTATTCCCAGAGCTAACTATCCGTCAGAAACACAAGAAAAGGCACCACATGAATGTATGCGCATATAAATCAAGCGTATGTTTTATTGTGGGCAACAAATACAAGCTGGATGTAAAGACAGAATGCAGAAGTTACTTTATACCTCTCTGTTGACGTTTAAGTTTCATAAATAAAGTTGTTAAAAAAAAGGATTAGTTTTTCTTTTCTTTCAGTATTCATTCATCCAGTAATTACTTCCTTTAACATAGTTTAATTTTTACAGTTTTGCTTTACTTTTATATCAAGAAGGTTTCTGGGTAAAAAAATGTTTCTATTAATACATTTACACGCATTTTAAATATGTGACACTTTTGATTTGAACTGTTCTCTTACTTCTTCACAATATTACTGCGTTTACATTTGTCTTTATTGTCCAACAGTTAAATCATTTACAGAACAAATATAATTGAATAAACGAAACATGCTGCACGTTTACACCAAAATTGTTAATTACAGAAAGAATTATCAAAATAGTAATCAACAAATTAAAAAGAAATAGAAAGTAACTGTAGTTTTTCAAAAAGCACATAGCATTTGGCATCTTATTAGCCTCAATTGACAATATATGTTATTTGCTCTAGAAATAAAGCAAATGTCTGATGAGCTGTGACTATTCTCGAATATAGAGAACGTAAATTTCCAGGGAAAAGTTTTCTCTTTATCTTCTATGCATTTTGCAATCTATCTACTAAGAGATATTCAGCAAATTATATGACAGTTGGTGGGTAACATGAGGAGGACTTTGTCATTGACTCGTCCCTGTATATCTTAACTTAAATAAATAAGCTAGGTTTATGACAACAGCATATTGGTGATTAATCCATTCGCACTAGATTAGATTGGCTTTGATTTCATTTACATCTAGCTAAATCTATGTGTTAAGGTTTGAGCCGTTTGAGTTTGCGCACTCCATGTGTATTGTCTAATATGTTCACTGCAATACCAGATATTGAAATCGCCTTTAGCTGTCGGTTATTTTTCGAGTGTCCCAAAATGATGCCCTCAGATGAATTTCCAATCTTGGGAAGAGGAAAAAGTCACAAGGCCTCAAGTCAGGTGAATAAGGAGGCTGGGGAGCCACAGAAATATTTTTACTGACCAAAAAACCGTTTATGGAAATTGCTGTGTGACAAGGCGCATTGTCATGAGGTAGGATTCAATCGTTCTTGATGACTCTTTTCGGAGTCCTTCGAGAACCTCTCGGTAAAAATATTGATTAACTGTCTGACCTAGAGGCACGAACCGTTTGTGAACGATTCCCTGGCTATCAAAGAAACAAACCAGCATGTTCGTGATCTTTGATTTGCTCATTATTGTTTTCTTGGGCTTTGGAGAGCCTGAAGTGTGCGTTTTGGCGTTTTGTTTCCGGGTCGTACTCGAACACCCAACTCTCATCACCAGTAATGACAGGTTCCAAAAAAATTCATTATTTTGTCGATGCCAAAAAGTCAAGGCACCTTTCTCTCCTGATGTCCTTTTGTTCATGTGAAAGGGTTTTTGGAACCATTGTCGAGCATATCTTTCTCATTCCCAATTTATTGGTCAAAACTTGATGAATGGTGGTGTGAGACAAATGCAACTGTTCTCGAATCCTTCTAACCGCGTCTGATCGCGGATTTTGTCGACATTGCAGTTGGCCTTCTTCTGCGTGTCTGATCTCCCATCGTCTCTCTTCCTTCTAAAAATGCCTTAAACCACCGAAAAACCTGGGCTCTTGTCAAAACACTGTCTGTAGGGCTACTGAAGTTTTGAAAAAGTTTCTCTTGCACTTTGCCCAAGTCTGAAGCAAAACCTGATAGCACACCGTTGCTCGAAATTAATGTATTTCATTTGTAGAACG
>JARFOC010000220.1:92073-109662 GCA_031763485.1 Osmoderma eremita | reverse complement strand
TTAATACTTGTGCGGGAGGAGTAATCCGAACAGTGTGTTTATTGTGCTGCCCCACAGTCCTTGCTATCTTTACTTTAGCGATTACAACCTAAAAAATTCAGTAACTGTTATTCACAGACGGCGTATTTTTAAATTTATTGGTGATGGACACAAGTTGAAATGGCTGTATTTATGGCCATTAGCGTTACGGCAATGTGACACATGAGAAAATAAATTGCCGATTTATTTTCATAATGTGGTTCCCGTGACGAAGGCAGTATGGGCATAACGCACAGCGTTGCAACATCTTTTACGGTAGATACATCATGAATAAAATATGACCACACAGAAAAATGAAGGACCTGCATTCGTTCTGTAAAGTTGAAAAAAAATTAAGTAATTGCTGAAGCAGATTTTTAATATAAACTAATAGTTTATAGCGTTTTCTCGGGGCCAGTATGTGCGCAAGTTGTTAGTATTATCACTGACATCTTTAGCGCGCAATTTTCAGTGTTTACATTTCATTGGTCATGAAGCAACTGTTTGATCCGCACCTAGTGCAAAAGGTGGTACGCGGGTCCAGTCCAGCGCAAATATGGTCGACGCGCATAAGTTGAAATTCTTTATTGCGTGGGCTCAGAAATTACTAGATTCTTTATCGTTATTATCTAACGCGGAAATGGGTAAACATAGATGTAATTCAAAATTATTATAATTCACAAGTAGGGTTAAATAAAAATAGTAAATTGCATTTACTATACATATTTTATCCTTGTACCTATATGATATTTGTAGTCGATATTATCCCCGTCCTCGGTTAATATAACCTGATCGTCAGCGAACTCCAAGCTATATACATGGTGTTCATCGACATCGCAAACCCATCGTCAGGCTCAGGAAACTGAGGGAAGGATACGCGAGATGGGGTTTTGCAGATCAACATGGACAAGACAGAGTATATAGTAATCGGTACAAAAGGAAAACATTTAGTGGTAGAAAATGAAATGATGCAAAGGCAATTTCGTATAAATATCTAGGAGTTACATTATCTTCTAATGGTAGCGATGAAATAGACATACAGAATAAAATAACAAAGGGAATAGTTATAACTAGACAACTACATACACCCTGTGTTGTGAAACGACAATATTTCGAAGAAAACAAAATCCCTGATGTTCCACTCTTTTGTCGAACGCTCTGTTACGTATGGAAATGAAGTGTGGACGTTGAATAAAGAGACGAAAAACAAAATAATGTCATTGTATTGGAGACGATGTTGCAGGAAGACATAATTGAACCACGAAAGAAAAGCAAGAATAAGAGAAATAATGCATGTTGGCACAATATTAATCAATAAATTAAACAGAAGCAACTATTGTGGTATGACCACATTTGGAGAATGGACCAGGACAGACTACCACAAAGGGTTTGGAAATGAAAGCCTGCTAATAGAAGGAGGGCCAAGAAAGAGTTGGGAAAAAGGAATTAATGAAGCTATGCTGAAGAGAGGATTGGATGAAGATGGTTTTAGAGACAGAGACTCTTGGAGATTGGGATGCGGTAGATGGCAAAATTAGCTGTATATAAGCCGCTTATAGATAGATAGATATTATATTTGTCAGTTCAACTATTTCAGAATAGAGGAATCAAGTTATCAGCAAAGGCACATATGTGACACATGACATTACTGTCAATTACTGCGCATATCGTGCAAAACCAGGTATATTTTTGTATTTCACTGGGTGTGCACTTTGATTTACTAGTGCTAACTTGCACTTGAACCGAAACCACAAAATCTCAGTGCACACTGAGCGGATGCCAGTGAAAAATAGTAAAATATGTAGGGCTATCATCGGGAAATTCGGTATTTTAAGGTTAGCATAGGTTATATTCATCGTTGTTATTCACATAACACGGATAACATCCGACGAAATATTGTTTATTCATGCTATCATATGGGACTTGTTTGTCTTTAGTATTTGTATTTTGTTTTGGCGTTCTTATTTTAGTACATCACTATGGGTCATTGATCTTAAAGTGTATAAATTAAACAATTGGGCAAAAATTTGAAACTTGCAAAAATTAATACATAAAGAACAGCATGAGATATCTGTCGTAAGTTATATAGAATTAGTTATAACCATGACTTTTATTTTATCGGCAACGATTAACTACATTTCCGATAAAATAAGACTTTAATAGTACAATTTTGTTATATCTCCGATTCTATTCAAAGAGTTCACTACCTCATTCTCTCAGCGTTGAACCTACTAGGTAACAAAAGAAACATCCAATGATAAGTGCTTAACCCCGTAGTGTCCCGTTGCATATTTTAACAAAGGTAATAGCTTCGGCTCGCGCACATTGCTGCACATGCGGCTACATTCTCTAACGGGGCAGAGGTTGACACGTGTGCAACGTGTGGACTTGAAAGCAAGGAGAAACCTGATTCTATTTATGCATTACGTAATAGTCGTGCTGTTTGGAAGATTTTTGAGCTGGTATTTACAAAATTCGACTATAAAATTTATGATTTTGTATAGGTACTTAGTTTTGTGGAAAATTGCATAATTCTCTTCGGTGTATCTACAATAGTTAGGCATGCAAAGGGAAAGAATCTATGCTCTGGGGTAGAATAAGGGTGAAAGGCAGTACTATTACGTTCTTTAAAAATTTAAGATTAAATATGCTCGCAGGCAACGCATAGATATGTAAATGCATTAAAATCGTGACGAATAAGAGGAGGCTCTTTTTCTTCAATTTAACGAACTTCTATTCCCCTTCTATGAGCAAACACATTATGCAAATACACCGCCAGCGCGGCAACTACTGCCGCGGCTACTAGGCAGACGAATTCCTAACGGTTTTGAAGATATAAGAGAGCGCATTAACGTATATTTACAAAATATAAAATGTCGTTAATGAATCCCTCCACTGCTAGTGCTTCAACCCTTCTTCTTACTACGGGTCTCCTTTCTGGCGGGAGCTTGCGGACGACGCGTCCGGCTAAGGGCGATAGGCAATTGTCCTGCTCATTAATCACGGCGATCCGCGGCCCTCTTGGATGTCAAATGCAGTCTGGCTGAAGAGCTGCTTTGAGGGTCTCATCTAGCTAATTGCCACGAAACGACATTTTTAATTAATGAACGGGAATTAGCAATATTTCCGTAGCAAGGATTCACTTTAAGTGTACGTGCATCATTCCATTTTTCCTAGAAGTTTAAAGATTTAAAAAGGGGTATTGGTGTAAATCCATCACTTTGGATGTGGATGTTAATATATTATTGCTATAACGTTGCCAAAACGTCCGTTCTGTGATTCCCGCGGTAATTCGAAACACAGCACTCGTTAATGTGTTCCGCCGAATAATCATACTTAGGAGAATCCTACGGTGAATATTTTGATAAATATCTTGTTAGTGGTAAACTAAATGTTATTTTTAAATAACTAAACCATTGAGATGTGTTTCATATCATAATGTACGTTTGTAAAACGAGGAAGTAAAATTGTTCCGTATACAGTTTTCAGTGTTGAAATATCAATTTCTTTCTTCAGATTTCAGATAAATAATGTTATTACTGATTTTTCTATATTAATTATCCTTGTTAGATAATTACCAAAATGATACCATTTAAACTTAAGCTGTACGTTGACTGAGAGTTGCTAAAGGTACAAAACACTAAACAATATGTGTTTGATGCATGTAGAATTAATTTGTTAGTGCTAAACCAATCACTAAGTTTACAAAAATATTTATTACATTCGCACTCTATTGCAAAGCACCCAGTCAGATGCAAATTAGAAATAGAAGGCAGTACCACCGAACAAGCCGTGTCGTTTACGTATTTAGAAGTCGATATAAGCAGAGAGAAATTTTGTTAAAGGAGTACGACAAACATTCAATATCCGGTTACTTGGGAGACATACTCTGGAAGAACAACTAGATACGTGGAAGTAGAAAATAAAATAGAAATTTATAAGATTAATATATAAGTGCGACCAGTCATAACATATGTGCGTGAAGCTAGGGCCCAAGCGGTTAAAAAAGATGGCCAGAATAAAAGAGATGCCTACATTAAGAGCTACCACAGGTCTCACTCGATGTGATAGAGTACCTGCTCATGGAAATAAGAAGACAATGCAAAACACTGAACATAAGTGAGTTCATGAAAGACATCGGAGAACAATAGAGCAGAGAGAGTGCATAAGCAACGGTTATCGAAAATAGTAAGGGTTGAAAAACCACACAAAAAAGAGATATCGGAAAACTACCGAAAAGATGGCCTCACAGCTGGCAGTCCACATCGCAATGAATACCTTAAAATGGCAAAATGTTGAAGATATACATACAGTGAGCACGTAAAGATTGGAATAAATTCATTTAAAATTCAGAAGTTTTTTTTTTGTCTCGAAGAAACGTTCGGACCCGTCGATTTTTGATTTTAGTTGCAATTTTTTTGATGATTATTTCAAGTATAAAGAGTGACCCAAAACATGTTATGGCAGCTCACTTTTTTGTTTTTTTAATGGAAACACCTTTTTTATTTTATTTTTAAATTCTACGCCAAATTCTGAACATATCATGGCCTATAGCTGAAGTCAACTGTTTCCGAAAAAAATTGTAGAAACTTAAAAAATTCAACTAAACTTCAACAGTTGAATTATGTAAGTAAATCCTTGAATTGAGTTGACAGTGACAGTTGACTCATAGTTTAAGTGACTTTGTTTTAGCAAATCTTATTGCGATGAGTTATTTTTTAATGGTACGTCTCAATGAAAGAGTGGAGATACTGATAATGATTGTTTAAGAGGACAGGATGCGCACTCAAAAGGAAGTTTGCCTAATATTTAATGCCAAGTATCCTCACAGAGAGCCAATCTGTTAATTTACTGCCAGCAAGATGGAAAAAAATATCGTGATTTAGGTCAACTCAGGGATAATTATACCAAAGAACGGTTTACAGTATCAGAAGATAAACAGCTAAATGTATTACTGATTCTTCAAGAAGACCACCATAAGAATATCTGCAGTATTGCTTTGGAAAGTCAAATTTTCCAGACATCCGTCTTAAAGTATTTAAAGGAATATAAATGACATCCTTATAAAGTCCAGTTGGTTCATGAACTAAATGAAGATTACCACGACAGACGACTTGAATTTTGCGAGATACTCATGAATTTGTGCAATAACGATCTTCAGTTTTCAAAACGAATTGTATTTTCGGATGAGGCAACGTCTTGTCCCAATGGACCTGTAAATCAGCAAAACTGTCGGTATTGAGATACTGAAAATTCCCGCTGGATAATCGAATGTCATACCCAATATCCTCAAAATGTTAACATTTGGGTAGGCATTGTTGAAAACAAGATTTTGGGGCCCTTTTTCTTTGATGGGAACTTAAACGGCGACAGATATTTAGAATTTTTAGAAGATGATCTAGCACCATTTCCTGCCACTTTATACTCCGATCCAGATAATCCTGACACACCAAACGATTTCTTATGCCATCAGCAAGATGGAGCTACGGCCTACTACACTCGAGCTGTGCGTCAATACGGTTTTCCCTGAAAGATGGATTGGTAGACGGGGTCCAATTGATCGGCCCGCCAGATCTCCAAATTTGACCCCTTTAGAATATTTTCTGTGGAGTTATCTCTGTGAGGTCTACGTTAACCGACGAAACAACATCGAAGACTAAAATAATAGGATAAGAGACGAAATGAGATTAATAGAACCTAACGTAATTAATAATGTTTTGCAGGAATTTCAATATTGTCTCGAATAGTGCCAGGAAGTTGGTGGAGGTAATTTCCAACATATGACCAAATACGTTTTATTTTTTATTGCATTTTACTACTTTTTTAAAATAAGTAATGATATCTTGATGTTTCAAGTTACAAGTGCATTTTTCTCGAAAATAGTTGAATTCCGGTATAGGACATGATACATAAAATATGTTCAGAATTTGACGTAGAATTTAAAAACGAAATAAAAAAAGGTGTTTCCGGTAAAGAAACAGTGAACTGTCATAACATGTTTTTGGGACATTAAATAATCATTAGAAAAACGCCAACTAAAGCGAGCGTTTCTTCGAGAAAAGAACACCTGAATTTTAAACGAATTTATTCCAACCTTTATGTGATCATTGTATATACAGTAACATAACAAATCATTACTCTTTGCAAAACAAAATAATAAGTCACTTTAAGTTAATTACAAAAAAAGCGCAAATAGAAGTTTCAGTACGTCACTTTTTTTCTTTTTAAATCAAATACATCTTTTCCGATAAAGCAAGGACATTTGTGCCTTTCCACTGGAACACAAGCCGAAGACTATTTGTTCGTGGTTCATTGACCTTTCTCTTAACGGATTAGATAAAACAAAAGCAAGATTTACTTCCTAAATTTCACGTTCTGTGTACACAAAAGTGTACATATCTAATATCTCCGGACATCATCAGACAGCCGGCCCTCTCCCACTTAAAAAAACTCAAGAAAATCTCATAGCCCATTTGAATATCAAACAAAATCCCTCTGCTGCGTTTTGTTTGAATATAGTTTAATGCCTTATTTGAAATGAGCCACGTCGGCCTAATTTTTTTTCCTTTCCTTGTGAGAACGTGAGAACGGTCAACCCTTGAGCTCGACAAACGCGTAATGTAACGATCGTCCAACATCGGCGAACAGGTTTGGTCAGCATAGTGGTCGCCCATCGCATCTCCCTGACATCTTTGCAGGGAGAACGGAGCGCCGCAATTGATGCTTGAATTATAGATGACCGTGGGATCAGCGTAGTTGAAATTAGATATGTATGAGGTTAAATGTCGTCCGTAATAGAAAGATGATGTATATACACGTAGTACGTATGCGCATATGGGGTTTGAAATGGGGAAAGTTGGCGAAGGTTTTCGCGAGATTTTATGCACGCCGGCCGCGCAGTATGCAGAACCGGTGCGAGACCCAAGCAGATTCGGCGAACTGGTTTATTAAATAATTTACGCCAAGGTTTCTCGGAACTAAATTGCTTCTCGCTTCTGAAATGCGCCGTAGCGTAATAACCACTTTTTCCTGTTGTTAACTAATTGTATAGTTTCCCTTGATGGGATAAATGGCAAATTTATAAGCTTAAAGGTGTATATCGTTTCAAACGGCGTTGACTCTACAACCAACCAAAGATTGCACGAGTAAAATTCTATTCTGGTAGAATGTTTAATATTTTATAAAGCAATTTTCAATGGAATTTTGTACAGATACTTACCTACATCGTTAAATGCTAAAGTTTTCCGGAAACCTAAATGCATTAAGCATTTTCCCTAGATTGTCTTGAATCTTCGTAATTGACTTCGTACATTATTTATGATTTTTATCGTCTGTGAAATTTGCACATTCTGCAAATGTATTATCTACACCAGTGTTTCTCAAAGTGTGCTGGAGTTCTATCAAATGTATGTAATCTTCGTTTTCGTGTATTTTGTTCATTATTTTACTTGCTTATTTCTAGAACTTGTGTTCTTGCCACTTTCTTATTGCCGCACGTTTACTATTGTTAAACGAGAAAATAGTTTATTATTAATATATTTATGTTTAGGTTATCCATAGTTTTCACGGAGCTGCACAACAAATTTAGTGTTGAAACATATTTTCGTAGGAAGCGATAACATATTTAGGATTCATATTTGGTAGCGTTAAACTGCTTATTATAACCCACTTTTTACATAAGTTTCACATTGTATAAAATAATAGGATACAGTGGTTTGCAGTAGTAAAAAATAAAAACAAAAATACTCTTACCACTTTGATGAGTGAAACTTTGGATACGTATTTTAGCAACTAAGTTGCCATCTTCAGCAGAATCTACTGAGGAAAATAATGTGAGACGTAGATATATGCAGCACATAGAACGGCACTTGAATAACACTGACAATGAGTAATACTTGAATAACGTACTATAGGCATGGGAGAATCAAGAACTCTGTTAGAAATGCTGAAGTTTATTCGATAGTCAGTACTAGGTGTGCGCAAATTTTCGTTTCTCAACGTAGCATCACTTTCTATGAGAACAGTTCAAGATAGAGAGCTATCGAAGTTTTTAATAAAATACCTCCTAATATAAATGGAATAAAATTACTAAGGTTATTTACAAGTTGCCAGACTTCTTACTTTGTTATTTTTTGTGTTTATTTATTATGCTATTGACAAAGCCTATATCCTATTGGGTCTTCAGTAAATAAATTATTCTTATTCTTATTAATTATTTTAGAACAGTTGCAATTTGTACTTTTCTGTACTTTTGGAGTAATTACCTTTCAAATGATGCACAAGTTAAAGACTGGTTCCCATTAAAAAAAAGAAACAAGATAGCGGCTTTTTGCAAACACCAGTTGCACAAAATAGTTTCACCTGTTTTGCGCAAATCCTCAAATGTCAAAAAGTGGTTTATAATAAACAGTGCAACGCTACGAAATATCAAACCTAAATGTGTTACAAGTTACTTCACTTGGTGTCCGTCCTGGATGTTGAAGGTTCAAAGCTCCGTGCGACAATCGATTAAAAAAAAGGCCGGTTGAAACCGGTGATCGGTACCTCTCCCGGTATCCATCAGTGCTGGGGCAGAAAGGGCACTGCTGCCCTCTCACGGCGAGGAGAGGCAGTAACAGACTTGACACACACACACAGTACACACGGAGGATGTAGCACAAAGGGCTCCATATGGGTGGCCCAAGTGCCTACTTGGTGCAATACTTTATATGCACCCTGTATAACGTAAATATCACAAAAAATTTCAGAAACTACAGTAGATGTCAGAACACATCCCAACAGTATGGGCTAAGTGATTTTCGTTGAAAATAGACTGAAGGCTTAGAAGAAACTTTTGCATTAACATCCATGCAAGATAAATGTGCCTCGCGAATTGGTGCTTCCTGATTTTCCTCGTCATATCCAGTAATGTGAATGGTTTCACGAATTCTTAAACAATCAAGTATCATGTTAGATGATACTTTCTTCAGCGATGAACCATTGTTCATATCTCAACGGATATGTAAACTCACAAATCAGAAAATCGCCTCGTCTTCCTAGAGACACCTCAATGTTCCAATTTTTTATTTGCAGGCTAGAGCAAGGTTCGCCCATTTCAACCATCGAACAAACCCTCGCTTCTCTCTCCTCCCGCTCGGGAGGTATTGGAGGGATTTGAGGCTGTTCGGCGTTCCTTTCAATCGTCAAATGCGAAGGAATAGGACGATCCGCGTAGTCTACTGCAAATAAATCGAGCGTGCTTTAGTAGGAATTTCCAGCAAAATACGATTTTTAGCTACTTTGCGGTTGTATAATCCGAAATCGACGATCATTTGTTAGAACTTTGCGTGCGCATAGACAGATACAAAATGATTGAGATAGGCGTTGCGTCCGGCGAAGCTGACCAGCGTGCAAGTATGCCAGATCGCGCTACGTACAATATATCTCGCACCCCGGTGAGAGCTGAGCATACGTGTATATTATATTACTGGAATGAAATGGTATTCGCGCTCCATAGCTAAACAAGTTTAAATATTACTGCAAAGCGTTCAAAATTCAAAGGTTACCCACATACAAAATTATTTAAAACTAGTCTTTAGTAGTGCTTAACTATTAAACAAACAATAATCCGATTATATGAACTACGAATCATATCTCAAGTGCTTTCAGATATACTTTGGTGTTATCCATTCCCAAAGAGTAATTAATTCATTATTAATTCAAAAAGAAATAAATAAGAAAAAAGTTACCCCATGATTTTAAAAATTAATTAGAAAGAATTTTTCTTAATCATAGTAGTAAGTTATAACGATTTAAAAGGGTAAAAAGTTTCTCTGTGTTGACAATTTCTTAATTTATTACCAATGAAATTTGTTTTTTTTTTTAATTTTAGCTATTCTTTTAAAATTGGTAGAAAGTATGCCAAACCGATATTTCACCATCACCTCTATGCAAATACAAAGCAATACAAAGATGAAAATTTAGGTAGAGTTATTTAAAGTTAGTTCCAATTTCGATTCATTGCTGGAATCGGAACGAACTCCAACCTTTTTAACTAATGCGCATATTGAAACAGTCTAATTGATTAAGGATGTGAAACATGAACCCGCACGGCGAATTTCCCCTGTCAAGAAGTTATTGGATTATCCGGAGCTTCAATATTTTATATGTAATTATCTGCGGAAGAGTGCGGCTGACAAGGTCAACAAGAATCCAATAGATTTACAAAATCATCTATTGAATTCTCGTAAGGTATGTATGTTCAAGTGTTTAAATATTAAATGCAATTTTACCTCTATCTAATATTGAAAATTGTTTTTTCCAACAAAACAAATATAAAATTATTTTAGATTGAACCAAAAATTTCCAGATATTTGTATTTATTGTGAAACGAATGTATTTGAGTTTTGACCCGCCCTGTATTCGGTTTTGGCAATTTTGGAGAAACGTCACTTTGCTATAAAAGTGGATCAATATCAAAAATCTGTTTGTAAAAGAAAAAAATCAGACTGTGTTGTTCGCAGTATACAAGACCTTGAACCTACAGTGATTTGCATATTAAATTTACCATAACTTCTAATACACCCTGTATAATTCAATGAAATTGTATATTGGGGGTGCGAGGTATGAGCTTAACTTAAATACGAAATAATATACAGGTTGTTCCATTTAAGAAAACGAATTTTCGGTTCACCCTGGTGATATGAGATAGCCTGTATATATTAAAATAATTTTAAAATGTTAAGTGTAAGATCGTCTACAATTTTCGTGAATAACTGTTTTTGATATCTTATATGATAACAGATATATCGAGCTTTGCCACACTGCGTCAGCCTGTATATACAACCCGATCTTCTACTACAATTTTGAGACAATTTTGAGAACGTCGTATCCATTTGCAAATTTGCATACTTACCTGTCATTGAAAACAACACAATATCGCGCACTTTCGCGCAGATAACCATGGATTATTATTATCACTACAACGGCCACAAAATGATAATTCAATTTAAACTTTATATCCTTAATTTCATTTAGTAGAAGCGTTTTCGGAGATTTCATCATATTTTTTTATTTGTGAGCAGTACTACCACTCAAAAACTAGCGTTACTTGAAGCTGTAACATATATATTGTGAAAGCACGTAAGTGACTTTGTTATTATTGGTTTAAACAGAAATTATATGTTATAATTTAGGTCCATAAGGGATTATATTAGAAACTTGACAAGAAACGAAATGAATAAAAAAGAAAATATCATAAAACATGCACTAAAAATAAAAAATAAATATTTAAGCTTTAGAAGCTAGTCTTGTAACGCTAAACTCCACTATGTTTCAAGGATTCAGCAAATATGTGATTCCTCTGTGAGCTTACGAGCTGAATTATGTTCCTTGAGTTAGTTAACGTAAGGATTTTATAATTAAACATTTCGAGCCCTGATATAGACACGATCAGTGTCTAAAATATTTGGCTAATAAAGAAATAAATTAATTCAATGTCAGCTTTTTCTAACCTTTGCTGAATCCTTGAAACTTAGTGGAGTTATTAGCGTTACAAGACTAGATTCTAAATTACAAGTACTCCGTTACTTCTTTTTTAATTATTTAAACTTTATATCAAACCCAATCAAAAGGATAAAACCAATTTTCTCTTTAACTTTTTCTGTCTGTCAACCTTTTTTGTTAGTGGAGGGTGAAGTAAGGGGACAAAGAAAGAACCTCAACTTTATAAAATGTTAAGAAGAAAACTTGTTTTATACTTTTGGCGCGGTTTATAAAAAGTTTTTGCTTATTTGAAAATATATATTTATTAATTAGACAATTTTAGGTACTTAATAACACAACTTTAATAATTAAACTGCAACAATAGATTTAGAGAATAAAAATACGATCTTAATATTTATAGGAAACACCAATCAAATTAAAGAACGCCCAGATCCATAGAACATAGAACGTGTCGAATTAATAGGAAAACTTGATGCCGGTGCGGCGGAGTCGAGAGCAAACCTAAAGAGAGAGAGACACACACACACAGAGAGAGAGAGAAAATGGCGAATATGGCTTCGACAAATAGATCGCAAGTTAGATTAAACGCAGAATTCTGCTCGATAAAGCTGCCTCACTCGTTACCCTCTAACATTACCTCCCCTGTCGACCCGAACGTGTCCACCCCGAGCACCCTTAGAAGCGCTAATATTCCCCCGCATGGCTACCAACATTTGCACAAAATGAGAACTGGAGATGAGTTCGATTAAAACAATGGATTCCCTGGAATACTACCACACACTTTAGACTAAATACTCTAGATTAGAATTTTGATTAAAGTTCGTAGTTACTTCGTTTCGCGTTAAGTCCACTGTAAAAATACGGATATACCGGTACCGGTTAAATGATTCGGATAAAAGCCGGACTGCTTAGATCTACGTGAAGATGTGTTAATTAAGCCAAGGCAATGATTTTTTCAACTAAGCTTGTTATTGGCTAATTATCTTATCTTCTGGAATAATATGTCGAAAGCTTTCAATTGAATAAGATTCAACAAATAAACAAATATCAATTTTTCTTTAAAATCCATTTAATCAAAGTAATTATAAATTTTTAAACATTCGAATAGACTAGATATTTTACTGAAGTGCGTTTCAGGGATCAGAAAATAAGTTTGTGTAGGTAGTGCCTCTTGTGTGATGATGATGCCATATCTATGTCTATAGATCGTCTCAACCTGCGAATGCAGTACAGAGGTTATAAGAATTCGATATACGGTTGCCAAATCGTCGAATACGCTGTACATTATTACTTCCGGTTGCATTATCCATTATTTGGGTTTCTGACAGTTAAAATGCATATTTTGAGGAAAACAGTGAAATATTAAAAAAGCTATTTTTTTTTTATTGAGAATCAGTGAAAAAGCTCATAATTTTATTTATTATTACTCAACATTAACGTAATTTACATTTCGAACATTTATTTAGGTATTGGGGTATTATACAATTTATTAAATTTAAAGTAAAGTATATAATCCTTTAATAAATAACAGTTTCCCTTTTGTAACAGAAATAGCGGGAATCATACAAATCCCCATATAATACAATAATATTTAAGAAAGGAATAGCAATTACACACACATACGTCTTGTCTCTACTTTTAGTCGACGAACCAGTTTGATCTTCAGATGATGACGAATCTGTTACATGAATAATAAATTCTTTTATCTTTTACCTTAAATGTGGTATATTCATCTTTATACAGTTTTTAACTTGTGCCCATACCGTTTCAATGGGATTTAACTCGCAGTGGTAAGGTGGTAATCGAAGAACTTCATGACCTTTTCCTTTTGCAAGTTCGTCAATCCTTATCATACTGCGGTTTAATTTGTGACACGCAAAACAGCAAGTCCCTATTTAGCAAGTCGTCAGTGGTTGGTATTTGCTTCTCACGCAGCCAATCAATGCCATTGTTCTGTCTCCATGCTGCCGTTGGAATTTTTCTAATTTTCTACAGTGATTGGAAGCATTATCAAGAACAATCGCTGACTTCTGCGGTATATTTGGAAGCAATTTCTTAATAAACCAATCCTCTTATGTGTCTGAATCCATCTCATGATGAACATCAGCAGTGTTTCTCTTGCAGAGAAATATGTATCCACCACCAGGAATAAATCCGTTATCATCACCAGCATGAACTAATGCAAAACGAGGTCTAAGCCCGGTTGGGATATCAAACCAGTATTTAATCCTTGGATTAAAGCTTGTCGACTATTTTGAATTGTAGTGTCTGTCCAAGTTTCATTTACTGCATTCCCTGTATTCACCCATGATTCATCAATATACATTATAGTTCGACCTGAAATAATGAAAGTTACAGAAAGGTCAAATAGCAAGAACTAAATTGTACCTTCTTCTCTAAAATTCTTGATTTTTTGTAAGTATTTGTGCCTGTACCGGATAATATCGTCTGGTTCGATGAGTATACCGTTACGTCCTACTTTTTTTAATTCGAAACTCATATCGTGTAACAATCTATGTAAAGTTGCTCGACTGAAGTTAGGGAGTACATCATCAGCATTAACAGCAGCAAGAATTGCATTTAATGTAGGTGGCATATTCTGTATTAAAAACTATGCACTTTACGTCGAATAGGTGCTTGAGTGTTCTCATCATATGTTTGCAATCGGTCATTTAGTTGTATGCCTTTCCTTTTCTTGGGGTTTTTTGGAATTGATAATGAACCAGTTTGTTGCTCCTGTTTTGTATTACCTATATATTGTACGTTCTGAGCAACCCAAAGCTTGCTTCTTGAACGGCAGCGCTCACATTCATAGTTTTATTAAAATGATTTAAAACATTTGCAATCATCCTTCAGGCTAAATTTTTCTCCTTTACGCCGTTTTCTCCCTACAGGCTCCATTAATGCAGTGAAAACTGTAATTAAATGTATAGGTTAAAGAATTCTAAAAATCAAGAAAAATATCCATATTACCCTGTACGCGCTCGAAAGAGATGGAATTGTTCTGAAAAGAACAATTTGTACAACTATATATAAACAAATTAATGTGGAATTTAACTCAAAGTATTTTAAAACTACGATGATAACGATTGACAGCAGTTCACGCTAATAGACAGATAGATAGGTATTTTGCCTACGCCGACATATGTAAATAAGTTGCAACATAGCAATCAGAAGTGAAGATAGCGCGAATGACAGCAACTAAAGATAGTAAGAGATAAAAGTTGCTATAATATCCCATACTGCATACGGAGGTTGAGACGATCTATAGTAAATATACCCACCTGTTATAACTTTTTTCACTCACTATACGCAAGTTATTATACTGGCTAGTTGTAAGATGTTATAAAGCATTTCACCATATTTTGTAAAAGATTTTATTGCTTCTTTTGTTACCGTGGTATAGGAAATTAAAAAAAAATCCCTTACTACTTTGTTGAGTAAAGAACTCTGAATACATATTTCGGCAACTAAGTTGCCATCCTCAGCAGAAAACTACAAAGGAAGATAATGTCATATCTGTCAGAGTGCTACGTCTGACATTATTTTCCTTTGTAGTTTTCTGCTGAGGATGGCAACTTAGTTGCCGAAATATGTATTGAGAGTTCTTTACTCAACAAGATGGTAAGGGTATTTATTATGTTTAAATTTATTTCAAGCCACCGCATCCTATTATTTTATATATAGGAAAATGCAGCGACGTTGTAAAATGTTGCACAATACTACAATTTCCGTCTGTGCAGTGCGAATATTACAATATGGATTTTTCTCTATGTATTATTGAACCTCATTTATAATCTTCTTAAATATGATGTTAATATATGAAGCCGATTATGAATCTGTAGCTACAGAAAATAGATCAAGTGTATGCCGTTGGCAAGTCATTATACGATCAAAAATGCAGACATTATATTTATTACATAAAATATTAATAATAATAGTAATGAGAATGAATAAAAACTAATAATGTTTCACACCATATCGAGTAAAACAGACTAAAAAGTCCATATTTTACTTATGGAGTTGCCTCACAATTTTGCGGTAAAGTTATGTTCATTCGAAATGACGAAGTTATTGAAAGAACGTTACTTTACGTTTTTAGTTGGTGTTAACCATACATATATTGAAAACAAGAATAGATTGGAACGAAAATATTGACACATTGACTCTACTATAGCAATTGTGTATGAGTTTTTACTGTAGTTCTAGCGTATATTTATTAATGCAACCCTAATGATCATAAAATTGTCTAACCTGAATGAAATTAGTTGTATCTTTAATAATAAAAAATGTTTTGTGATAACAATCTAATAAGTATGCTGTGTTTCAAGTTACGCAAAACCATTTCTAGAATCATATTTCTATTGAAATATCGTCATAGTTCGAGCGTTCTACGTAACCATTAGGTGGCGCTTCTGATAGAACCGCGCTTAAACTCTCCTATCGGGCTAGATCCAGAAACTAGACGCCGTAGTTTCGGCTAGTAGTTAATAGAGGGCCACGCTGCGTTTAGTCGAACTCAAACAGCCCCGGAACGGGGCGTCAAACCGTACGGCCGTCGAACTTGTGCTTGTATAAAGGCACTAACTGAATGGTAGATATATAGCATCGACGAGGATGATTTATGGGGGCGAACTATTAGTTCGCATTTTTAATGAAAAGTCAATAATTTTTCGCATTGAAATTTTTTTTTCGGACGCGCTGACGTTCGTACGAAACGGACGACAACGAATACAACAACGAGGAGGTGACTACGACAGCGACGAAACAAAAATTGGAGATCGGTTTCTGGCTTGGACATGTTTTTTTAGTTGGTAAAAAAAATTAGTTTTGTATCGTTTCCATGAATACCTGGTTGGAAACAGAATTTATAACAAAGAAAAGGTTATTATTACAAATCAATGAATATTCAGAAACAGTGTTGATTCCAAGTAATAGTTATCTTAAGTTTGGCATTCAATATATATTTCCATTTTTGGGTTTAAATAAAGGACTCAAAGTAAATAGTAATATGATTTTGAAACAAAGAACTTGTTTTGATATTTACACTGAAAACCAGGTATATTTACCACAAAAAAAATGCATTTGACTGGTAATAATTTATTTGAACTAACTCTATATTTATTTACTTGAAACAAATTAGAGTTTAACCGTATCTTCGATGAAGAAAAGAATTTCGTCAAAGAATGTTATAAATAATACAAAATAATCTACTTGTGTAATGGTACAAATTCTGAATTAACCAAAATATATGTATAATACGCTTAAATTAAAAGTATCTGTGCTATTTTCCTCAGAAAAGATTGTTAATTGATGTCTAATAGAATAGTAGAAAATAATAAAAAATATATAAAAAAATAAATTTTTTTATATTTTTTATTATTTTCTACTATTTTAAGCCACCGTATCCTATTTTGTATTTTATGTCTAATAGAATGCATACTAATTTTTAGAAACTTTCGGAATTACGAAAGGACCTTGTGAAAGACAATGTAGCTCTTGACTTATAACCTAACCTAAAAAAAACGCTAGTTTATTATATTAAAAAAACAATTAGAAGTAGCAAAATTTACTTATAGAATATCATATACTGATTTCAGTGCACATAAGTGTGAGTGCATTTGCAGAAAACTTACTAACTGTACAGAATATATAAGATACAAAAGAATCATAGATATACATAGAATACCTATAGATTGTCTCAACCTCCGAATGCAGTACAGAGCTTATGAGAATTCGAAACACGGTTGCCAAATCGTCGAATCAGCTGTACATTATTACTTCCGGTTCTATTATGTGGGTTTCTGACAGTTAAAATGCATATTTTGAGGAAAACAGTAAAATAAACAAAAGAAAACAATTTTTCTATTTAAGAATCAGCGAAAAAGCCCATAATTTTATTTATTATTACTCAACATTAACGTAATTTACATTTCGAATATTTATTTATTAATTGCGGTATTATACAATTTCCTAAATTTAAAGTAAAATATATAATCCTTTAATAAAAAATAGTTTCCACTTTTGTAACAAAAATAGCTAGAATCATACAAATCCCCATATAATACAATAATATTTAAGAAAGGA
>JARFOC010000220.1:76544-90099 GCA_031763485.1 Osmoderma eremita | reverse complement strand
GTCTGGAAATGGCACGAATACATGGATAGGACGATTTCTACATTCACCCACCACATTTACAAGAGGATTCCATCTTTCCATCCCTTTTACTTTCATAATTATAATTTTGACGTGTCAAAATTTCACTACATAACAAATTTATAAATACACAGATTAATTCTAACTAGTTATAATATTAACAATACTAATCGTTTATTCATATTTAACGTTTATATTTGCAACTAAGCAGTACAAATATTGATCTATAATCAGGCATATCCAGGATTTTTGACATTTATACTCTAAATGGAAATATTATTCTAGCATTTAGCTTATTATTACATTTAATATCCTGACCCTTTCAATGTATAAGTGTTTCTCTTTAAATTACCTATTTTAGATCATATAAAAAAATATTTTAAAATCCCTAGGTTAAGGTGTACATACGGGGTGTATGTTAATGATCGTACGTTCCGTTACAAACTCCACTATAGGAGCAATGTTAAATTAATATAATTTATAAAATAGCACGATATAGGTTAGTTGTGGTAAGAAAATATATCATTTCGTTAATAAAATAAATAAAGATTGTCCTAAATTTGCATCTTGAAGCACATTGATTGATATAATAGATTCATTAGAGTGAAAATGATTTAAGTTTGTATCTTTAGTGCAAGACGTGTTGTAACTATAATGAGGTACCGTACACGCCTTTGGAGATGATCACAGACCGGTGTTTTTTCTTTATAACAGTTACAAGTGACGTGTTGTTTTTTTCTTGTACGCATTACGCCCCTCTTACATGTTCGCATTCCTGGACAAAGGCCTATTCCGTTGATAATGTAGATCAACACAGCCAACCTACTCCGTATGTGCAATGCATATATTCTCTAAATGGTCAATTGTGATTCCCTAGTTGTACATTCGTCGCCAGCTATTCTGTTACAAGCCTAGAATATAACCATAGTCTCACATAGCGTGCATGTGTGTGCGTAGCATAGAATTCGTGACAAACCTGTATACCGTATAACCTAGAAAGAAAAAGAATTGTCATACTGTCGATGATTTGATTGGGATTTAAATCGTAAATGTTATGAAATAATATTACGAAAAAGATTGGTTATCTGAAAAATGTTTGATAGTTATTGTTCCGCTATATTAAGTCAAGAACGTAAAAGTTGAAATTCTTCCCAAAGTGTTATACAATCAAACATTTTTGACAAAATATATCTATTTTTCTGTACCTGAGTGGCAATGTTCACTCGATTTGGATGGATCTTCTTTTGACGGTGTCTCTTAATATGCTTCTGCAAATGTCCCAAATTTGTTAGGTCCGTGAAGAACCACATATCCCTGAAACACCTTCATAAATTTTGTTATTAAATTGCCTACAAACCTACAAACAAAAACTCAAGAGAACAAAACGGAATATATTGAAAGAAGAAACAGCTAAGAAACTCGTAAAAGCTCAAAAGATGAAAAGCTGGGAAGAATTCGGAAGAGAGCTAGATGAACTATATACTAGAAATAATAGATACTTTTGGGGAGTAGTTAAGAAATTAAGGGGGAATAGAAAACAAGAAATCAGGGGTATTAAAGATAAAAATAAAGTATTAAAACGGAAATCAAGGAAGTACTTGAAACTTGGGCGGACTTTTACGAAGAAAAGTTCACAGAAAATAGAAACCAACGGGACATACAAACGGGAAAAGAAAATGAAGTGATAGTAGAATATGTTGAAGAAGAAGGCATAAAAGTAGAGGAAGTGGGGGAGGTAATTAAAACGCTGAAATTAGGTAAAGCATGTGGAGAAGATCAAATAGAGGCAGAGATGATCAAATTTATGGGACCGACGGGTAGAGAATGGTTGGTGGACATATTCAAAAAAGCATGGAAGGAAGAACGAATACTGGAGGATTGGGAAAATAATATAATAAATCCAATATATAAAAAAGGAGAATATACATTATGTGAGAACTATAGAGCTATTTGTCTGTCTTGGATTGCATTTAAAATGTACGCAAAGATACTACAGAAGAAACTCCTAAAGTGTATTGGACACAAATTAGCAGATGAACAAGCGGCATACAGACATGGGAAGCAAACAACAGACAATATTCACATAATCAGAAGTATATCAGAAAGGGCAATAGAAAGAGGAGAGGGGGTGTTTGTGGTTTTCATAGATCTAATGGCAGCGTTTGACACTATCGACAGAGCTCATATATGGAACTACCTAAGAGAACTACATACACTTGAAAAATTAATTAGAACTATAAAAAGTGCTTACCTGAATGTAAAAGGAAAAGTACAAATGATTTAAGATGACAGCAGGAATTAAGCAATTAGCAGATACATAAAAGGACTAGTAAGGAATATGGGAAGAGGAGATAGGAAATATGGGAATGATGATAAACTCGAAGAAAACAAAAATGATGATAATAAACAACAAATATAACGAAGAGATGCGAAAGTTAGAAATAGACGCAGACACTGTTGAAATAATAACGACATTTGAATACTTGGGTTCAGTAATAACAGAGGATGGAAGAATAGAAACGGACATGGCACGTAGAATACAGAAGACAAAACTATCTATTATGCAATTAACAAAACAAAACAGAAATTGATAAACAAGTAAAATTAAAGGTATACAACACAATAGCGAGACCCATTAACACATGCAAGTGAAACTTGAACGACAAATAAAAAACATGAAGGCAAATTGAATGCAACGGAAATGAGGTTCTTAAAAAATCGAGGGAAAGACAAAATATGATAGAATACCAAATGAAACAATAAGGGACTCGCTAAAGCAAGAGGGAATAGTGGAATTTATAGAGAGAAAACAACTGCGATGGACACAATATAAAGAAAGTTAACGGAATCAGGAGGAGAGAAGGGAAGAAGAAAAAAGTGGATCCAGAAGATTGAAGAAATGGGAATGAGTAGAGGCAAATCGTTGGTGGAGATGAAAAGGCTCGCGTAGAATGGGGAAGGATAAGGAAAGAAGAAGAAGAAGAAATTGCCTTTTATAAGAACTGTTTTTGCTTTGGCCATTTTGATTTAAAGTTATTGCAGACCTAGGCCGTCTCAGTGATTCAATTTCAATTTTTTCTTCAAAACTCCGTCTTGAAGAGGGTCTTTTAAAAGTTATTAATTTAGAATTTGAGTAATACAGTGAGGTTGACTAAAACAATAAACGCTCATCGCGCGTCGAGGCGCAACTAATTAGTGCTAAGATGTCGACAGACCTGTTCGCCGTATTCCAAGCGGACTTTTGGCAGTCCCTCGCACGTCCTCTCAATTCAAACGGGGTTAATCGGAATTCGAAAATTACTTTTTATTTTTGATTACTGCTTTTTAGTAAATACTGCAGCCCAACACCGCTTATGTACCAGCCATCACTGAGTTTTAATAAAAAAGCTTTTATTTCAATGGATTTATTAGATTTTCTTGACCTTTAACAGCTATAATCGCCATCTTGCAATATAATCAAGCTGGTCTCAAGAAAATATTTTGCAATACGTTTTGATTTTCCACAAAATTTTCGCTCGAATTAACTTTAATATTTGGCGTGACCATGTGTGATAACCATTTGTTCTCTTTTAATTTTGATTCCGACCTCAGAAACACGATATATCATATCATAATAATATAATCTACCACTGATTACATGTTATACATCAAAGCAACGTGTGCGATAATTATGTAACAGAAGCAGTTTCACGATAGAATACCACAGCAGATAACATCGTAAACAATCATGAGAATTTATATGAAAGTGAAACGTTAATTAGATGCTGTCACATCGCGTCTGCTACTATGTTAATTTTACTTGTATATCACCGTCTTCTTGCGTTACTGCTATGGCATAACGTAATGGTAATTAGTATTGCTTTTTTCTTATTTAATCAATTATTGTGTTACTTTATAAATGTAACCTCTATTGCTAAGAAACACCCGTACACTTTACAATTTCGACGAGACAAAAACCTCCTGGCATAAACAAGCTTTAGGCAACTGCCTATGCAGTATATTTGATAATAGTGATGCATAATTTGTTCTATTTCATTAAGCATAATTCAATGCAATTCTAATTTATTTCAGCATTACGGGCGAATTATTCGTTTCCGAAAATAAGAGCACATGTCACAAAGTTATAAATAATACTACTACATGTAACCTATTTGCAACAACTTTATAAAGATTCTCTTTAAAGAATGTATTGGTATACAACCCAACTTGCAACAAAGATGATCAGGTTCAGGGCACTACAAAATAAACTATTCCTTCACTTTTATGAAAATAGCGTTGGGAAGATAAGTTTATATTTTGGACGGTTGCTATTGGCTAATGCGTAAGACAAAATTACACACGACGAAAAAAGATGTCTGTGCATATGAAATTTATGTTGGATAAAAGGAAATATTACTGATCGCTACATTTTTATAAAATTGACAAACTGACATTTTACTTTCAAATTACCCGCCATTATGTAATCGCGTTAAATTTTGGCAGTGTTATACGGACGGCAATTGTAGCGCTACTGTATTCTTAAAATGAATCGAATTTATGTATTTCACTTCTAATGTGTCTGGATGAACATGGATATTTTGAGAGCTACAGTCTACATAAACACAAATGACGAAGCGGTCGATCCTTCAACTGATGTTTTTGGTTCAAAAACGTACAATGTATTGGATTTTCGATGGTACCCAATATAACGTGCTTCTTGAAATTTTTTCCTCCCTAACTCCGGAATGGTTCCAGGTAATGGGTTGCATTCGGCGGATATTTTGAGGCCCTTTTGGGCAAGCTGAATCGTTTAGTTGAATTTTTAGGCGGGGATTTTCGGACTAAAAATAACAAAAACACGTTCCCAGAGCCTTTTTACCATAACACAGGGATTGTTGGAGGTATCGTTTGATATCCTATTATATCAGTTGCGTTTGATCTCAAAATACTCCTAGTGAGCCCCATTTGAGCGAGATCGAATGAGTAGCTCGTCTTTAAGATTGCGAAAATTAACGATGTTTTTCACATTTCGTACCTATATCTTGGAACGGTTGGAGATACTATCTTGGGGAGTTATCTTAATTTTGTCGAAAATTTTTTGGGCAGCCTATCGCTGTTTTTGGTGCAGCCGATCTCAGGTTTTAGTGCAGTTGATCTCAGGTTTTAGTGCAGTTGATCTCGGGGTATAGTGCAGCTGATCTCAGGGTTTAGTGCGTCTGATATCCGGTTTTAGTCATATTTTTCTGCAGGTGATCTCAGGGTTTAGTACAGATGATTTCACGGTTTAGTGCAGCTGATGTCAGGGTTTAGTGCTGCTGATATCCGTGCTGCGGGTTTAGTGCAGATGAAAATTAACGATTCTTCTTGAAATTTTTGTCTTGGAAACGGTTAAAGATTAATTTGCCTTTTACCGTTCACATCGTCGTCGAAAGACGTATCTCATGGTGTCAGAGATATTTCGATTCGATTATCTCGAAAACGGCCAGAGTTTGAGCTTCCTGCATTCGATTCCTCGTCGAAGTACTTCTGTTTTTGGTATATAATTATAATCACTAGCAGCCTCCGCTATGGGTCCTCCTCGTACCCATAAGTGTCGACGATATGACCTTTTTACATGCCTCTAGTGGTTTCCACAAGTTTGCTCTATTCCTTTCTATTTCTTGCTAGAATTTTACCTTCCGTCCATGTTTTCCCTCTTTTATTTATCAGCCCTGTTATGCTTTGGTTCAATGTGTGGCCGTGTTTGTAGCCTTCAACTTGTTCTATGCTTTCTACATCTACCCGAATACTCAATGTATCCGCTTGGGCTACTATTAGCATGGGTTCCGTTTTCTCAACATTGATTTCTAGTTCATATTTTTCAGCTTCCGAAGGAAATTTGAAATAATGTCAGATTTCCTTCGAGATCTTGTCTGTCGGTAACATAGTGGTATTTAATACATTGGGTTATCTTAATTCTTCGATGATTTTTCGAAGTTTTTACCCGATATTTTCATTTTAAAATAACCAAACTTACCTATACCCTCGAACGGTGAGGGCGGCAAAAGACTGCCGGAAATTGAATTCTCATTTGAAAATGCAACTCCTAGTGTATAATATGTACTGGGTGCGGTTTTTACATTTAGGTACACATATTTTACTTCAAAAATAACGATTTTTAATTATATCCCGCGAACAGTTAAAGATAACTCTGATAATGTGCCAGAAATGGATTGCTAATCTCTAGTACCACAATACGTTGGGTTTTTGATGAATTTTTAAACTATTGGTTTTGGCTAAGGATAACGAAATTTAACAATCTTTCTTTTGCATATTTTTCGAATTTTTTTCTCGAAATTTGCCTTTGCCATAAGTCAAAAGTTGTCTCCTAAACTCCAAGGCTGGATTGTCTCGATATCTATTTTCTTGCCCACATCTTCTTTGTCTTTTCAGTTTTTTTCAACAAACGCCAGACTTAAGAAACATCAAAAGTGCCACAAACAATTAACCGTAAAAAAGGCGCATGGTTTATTGCTGGAATCACCATACTAGCGAAAGCAATGAAAGGGGTACAAGCATTAAACGTCAGACTGTTTACGAATCAGCATATCCATAGTTTATTGTACCGACATTTCAAATAAAATTTCAATAATAAAATTTAAAAAATATATCTACTTTACGAGAATCTCTCTCACAACTACTGCCAGACACAATTTGCAAATAAAATTGCTGCTAAAACATCACGCAAGTTTATGTCACAAAAAACGTAAGTTTCCAGCTAGTACACACAAATAAAATAATCAATACATAATTATGTTTCTTAGGCACGACCCGAACCCCCACTGCTAGATTGAGCATTCGCGCGTTTCGGTCGGTGAATGGGAGATGGCGCCACCAGTCGACTGTGCTTCGTTATTCTCTCAGCTGTAAAATGGTGGTGTCCGGCCTGTCAAAGGATCACGTATGTAGGGCGGGGAGAATACGCCGTCGAGTTTGGCACGATAACGCGACGGTTCGGTAGAAAACGCCCTGTTTTAGGCCGTCATCGGGTCTGAAAATTCCAAGAAACGTGTGAGCAGGGTGCTTTAGTTGTCGGCTGGTCCGCGAAACTCCGTTCCCGTGTCGTTTCGGTGTGTTTCGTGTGTTGTATGTATGAAGTCGCTTGCGCGTGTTTTCCGTGTGCGTTTCGGATCGGAGGTAAACAATACGTTTTCTGTGTGTGCGTTTTTCGTCTAACGTTCGCGCGTGTGTTTCTGTGTGCGCGGCGTATAACTTGGTCGTCGTGGAAAAGGAACGAATATTCATCGAAAAAAATACAACACTTTTTTAGTGAGGAGTACTGCCGATTCGTTTTGTGGGCGCCTAAGATCCGAAGAATGTCTTGGTTCGCCCCAACGACGTCGGGAGAGTCGATTCTCTTCATTCCCGTTTCGGTGTAGTGTTACAGAAGGGCAGTAGACGAGGTAAATCGATGGTCTACCGATGTTAATAGTGAAACAGAAGGCGCAGGTTCTCCCGATCGGGAAAGACACGTCCGGTCTGCCCTTACGAGGCAAAATCTCCCCGCGTTCGCGGTAAGCGTACCCAGTGTTAATAGTCCCGTTCGTGCGGCGTTCGAGATGTGTTAGAATCGATCCGGGCACCATTACCGTTATACAGAGTGGACATTCAGAGAGACCGAAATGGCCAAGAAGGTAGGTGGTAAACTGAAAGCGAAATCCGCTGTCCGGAAGCGGAAACTGACGCAGAGACAATTGAGCGACTCCCTGTCCGAGACCATATCGTTCGTCATCAAGGGCAAGCTGACTCCCATCAAGCCGTCGGTCGTGAAGAAGAAGAAACCTCAATTCAAACGGCAAAGTCGCAAGATGCAGCACATCCTGGAATTACGACCGCAGACCCCCAGTGGGACGAAGGTGAGAAAAGCGTCTGCATCAAAGACAAAGCCCGTTACTAAAGAACAAAAGAAAGAGGAGAAAAAGGAAGATAAGATCCCAACCTCGAATAAAGATAATAAGGATGTAAGTTCGAATATTAAGGAGGACAAGCCGAAAAGGACACGGCCAACGAAAAAGGTGGAACCAACAAGTGTTATTAAAAAGAAAGATCTTATTATAAATAAAACGCCTAAGGGAAAAAATCCAAAAGTGTCCGAAACGCCTTCGACATCTAGGCGACAATCGCCTAAGAGACAAAAGTCACCAATAAAGCAGGAAAGCCAAGACAACCCACCTCCAATAGGAAAGAAACAGGAAAGATCTAAACCTAAGGCCAACACTAAACACGTGAAACCTGTGAAACCCGTGAAAACCGTGAAATCCAAAGCAGTTCGGAAATATATTAAAAAAGCAACTCAACAACCCCCCTCACCCGATATCAAAGACGAAGAATCACCCCAAGGAATCAAAATTAAAACTGAAGAACGTCATCTAAGCTCTGACGAAGTTTCAACGGCTTCCGATGAGGTGACTCTAGACGTACTAAGGCAACAAAACTGTAAGGAACCGACAGAAATTAAACAGGAACCCGTGGAAAACATTAAAAATGACAGTAAAGTGAAAATTGTGAAAAAGAAACCGGTTCTGGTGCGTAAGAATCTCATTTCGAACTCTAAATCTAAGGACAATGTTAAGTGCAAAAAAAGTGATCAGAGGAGAAAGATGAAGTTATTCGCCTTGTGGAATGGACCGAAGCGTCATAGGGTCGCCTCGTTAAATGCCATAGCGAAAGTGCACTGTTTGTACGAGAATGAGTGTAGGGGTAACATCATCGATAACATCCAACCGATAAAGAAGGAGGTTGCGGTTAAAAAGGAGAATACGAATAAGGAGAAGAAGCTAAAGAAGGAAGTGGATAAGAAGGAATTAATTGAGAAAATCGAGGAACCCATCGATGTGGTAGATTCGAACGTCCCAGCTAGAAATTTGCGTACCGCTCCCGGTTTACGCGGTATGGGTAAGCATTGGGATATGCACGATACCACATCCTCCTCTTCCGAGGATACTGGTTGCGAAAGTTCGACCGAAATCCAAGAAGTCAAACCCAAGAAAGAACCGCCGTCCTCGTCGAAGAAGGAAGACAAGAAACCGCCAATAAAGCGCAGGAAACGTACCGAAATTATAATGGACCTCAAAGACATGGTGGTCAGAAAGCGCATGGCTAGTTTAAACGCCAGTGCTATCTTAGCCGCTAGTTACTCGCTCGAGAAGAATTCCTCGTCTAGAAGCCCTAAATCTTCTAGCGATTCTGATTCGGACGAATCAGACGGTTACAGTGATAATTGTGCGAAGAAGAAATATGACGACGATTCAAAAGCTGATGATAAATTGATTGAAGTGCGTGCTACTCCAAATAAGAAGGTCGCGGTGATTTTAAACCAAGACACTGACGTGACTATAACCGGTGTTTACGTGAACAGTACGACTAGGTCTACGCACCACGAAGGCTATTGCAGTATCGCCGGAATGCAGTATAGGATATCAGCTACCAGCCATACGCAAACAGCTGCTACAGCCGTTGCAACGGAAACTTTGCTGCAAAGTGCTTCCAGTAGCAGCCAAGAGAATGTAAGTTTTAGTAGATTACTCCATTAATTCTTATAAGAATAGGGAATGGAAAATATTTTCTTATAATTTTTCTTTACGATTGTGAAACTCAACGAATTCCGTACGCGACGTATGCCGGTTCAATGTCGAAAATTATCTTAGTAAGTCCAGGTGTTAGACAAATATCTGTTTGCTCCTGACTTGTTTGTTTGAGATATAATTTTTATCAGGATTATATGATTTTGGCATTGTAATATTAATGCTGCTAAAACTGGTATCAGTATCTGAATTTTTAGGTCAGAAGAACAATTTATTTATAATCTATTTATGAATTCATAACTATTAGTATACAGTGAGCACCTAAAGATTGGAATAAATTTGTTTAAAATTCAGGTGATCTGGCATAACATGTTTTTGGGTCATCTTGTATACATGAAATAATCATCAGAAAAGCGGCAACTAAAATCAAAAATCGACGGGTCCGAGCGTTTCTTCGAGAAAAAAAAAATGGCCGATTTTTAAATGAATTTATTCCAATCTTTACATGCTCAGTGTATATGCTTTACACTCAGAATTATTTAGGAAATGTTGCCGCTTATAAATGCGATGTGATAATCCAATATTCTGAAGCAATATTTTCTGTGGTTTCCCTCTAGACTTTTGAAACGTTTCCATTGGGCGTTGATGGTTCATTCATGTTTATAACGCTACCTTTGCTTTTGAGTGTTAGTAAAGGCAGAAGATATCTGCTTGCGTAAGATTCGTCTTGAGGCACTTTGCACAAATATAACACAGAGCCAACAATGAAGTAGGATAAATTGGTAAATTTCTCTGGAAAGATTTTGGTCCAAGGAAACGAAGTAATAAGTTTTTTTTTGTTTCACACCGAATGAATTGATGCATTCATATTTTTGTTAGATTGACCAATTAAATTTCTTGTATATTTGATCAAAAGTTTTATGAACTAACATCATTTGGAAAATGTTTAATTGATGCCATACTCTCATCAATACTTTTACGTTTTGTTGATTATCATTGATAGATTTAGTATTCTTTTTAATCAATTCTAACCATTCAAAATTTATACTCAAAATTCGAAAATTACCATTGGTGCATATATCAGCCATTGTTTGCGGTGTTTTTATGAGTTATCTAAGTCTATTGAACACAACACGTTTGTAATTAAAGTATCTGACGATAGAAACTTAAAGTTTGTCCAACTCTTTTCCTTACGAACTTTTTTTACACTTTATATCCAAAAAAATTCTATTGTTAATATTAGTAAATACAATTTTATTTGCCGTACATTGAGTTGTCATGTATCAAATAAGAAAATGCTAATTTCCCAACATTCAACGCTTCCATCTATTGTTAGAAAGCCAGATTACAAACGCCCATATATTTTATCTGATACATATAATATACATACATATAATTATACACCTTCAAAGCGGCTTATCCCATTCATCAATTCTCTATATTTAACAAGTATATTGTGTTGCTAATTGGAAGGTTTGTGATCGAAACGCATAGATTAAACTGCCACAGTGGGCGGCTATGATTTATACCTGGAGTATTTCCACACAACATTGTTGTGAATTAGATAATTATGTTAATGGCGTGGCACACCAGTTTACCTAGATTATAATAATTTCCATGCATTATTTATTTAGTGCTTATCACCTAGTTATGAACGTAGTACAAATTTATTATAATTTGTAAACGCTTAAATGTCGGCGTATCACATTGTATACAAATTTGGACGATATAGAACTGTTATATTATTATACACAGGGTTTTATAAAGTTTTGTATTTCCTTGACGGCAACAAATATTCCTTACATACGCAAATATTTATTAGTGTGGACCTGGGTTAAATTTTAATCATGTCTCCCTTTTTAGTAGATTTTCTTAGAGAAGAATTTTGCTTTTTCAGGTTGTAAGCTTTCAACACGCGTAAATATATAAAAAAATGCAATTTATTTAATCAAGCTTGAAACTACATAGATCGCATTGTTCGTAGGGTATTTAATTCACTCTTATGGTATCATAAGACTTACCCTTTTCAAATATACTGTTTGCAAAAGGTACTCAATCTAGTTAATATTGAAATTAATCAGCAACCCCAAACTTATTTTCCCCAAAACTCCATTGCCAAACAAACAAAAAATTATAATTATATTTTCTATTTTTTTTTCCATTTTATCATCATCAATTTCCTATCGTTCCAGTCCAATGGGGAATCGACGCCGAGCAAATCGTACACGCCACTCGACGCCCTCTCCAATATGCAGCCCCCCGGTGGGCCCGCAGGCCAACATGGCGTGCAGCTACCTCACCATCACTTGGGACCACCGCATATTAGCCCGCAGTTATCGCCCTTGCCGAGAAGGCACGGATGTTCGAGTGCTTTTTCTGCACCCCCGGGCCACTACTCGTCTACGCACCATCATCCTCCGCCACCACCACCACCCCCGGCTCTACACGGCGAACAGGGCTACATGCACGGTAAGCAAATTTTATGGTTACACACTGATTTGTGCATCAATTTGATTCTTGTTGCATTTTGCCTACTATATATGTATATTGTTTTCAATTTAAGGACTGATTTTTGTCATTAGTAATAATGACATCATACATTTTGATTTAGAATTTTCCTTATATTTTTGCAACAATTACAAGCGGTTTAGAACATTCTTAGTTTCAAATTTTGAGCGGTAATAGAAACGTACTATAGTGCAGTTCAAGTTTCGAAGGAAGTATTGCTCTTATGGAGATCGTACCCCACGATGCTAACTCATAAATGTCAATCTGTGAATTTATCGTGGAAAGATTTGTTTTTATGGGTTATGTTCAGTTATGTCCTTATACGAGTGTTGATGGAATACTGTTGATTATTATACCGCAGGCATACCCAACTGTAAACAAAATACAAAGAAACATCAAAATACACAGCACAAATAAATTATTTGGCTCCCTATTATTGCTATATTTATTTACAGAAAAACATATATGAATATAAATGTTATAAATTTACAAATATTTACACAAGTACGCCTACAACAAATTAAAAATCATTTCTGTTATAAGTTTGTCAAATTAAGTAATATCGGAAGACCATGAATATGATGATCATGAGGCCGATGTGTTCTTTTTTCTAGCTTGTTGGTATTTTTCTAACTTGCGACTATGGTAAGACGCATTGTTAAGAACAATGACGGAATGAGCAGGTAAATTGTAAGAGTGTTCTTTGTATAAAGAAAGTTGTATTCAGCACTCGGAACAAAGCTTTTTCAGTTACGAGCATGAATTAAAACATATCGTTGGCCACGACCAGCTAAACCAATACTTAAATCTTGAAGGAATGCTTGCCTAGACGTACTACTTACGGTGCTGTCAGTCCATGCTTTTGTTACAAAATGTCCAGTATTCACCCCCGATTCATCAGTAAAAATAATGTTTCTCCCTTCACCACGATATTTTTTAATAACACGTAAATAATCAGGACGCCATCTTATAACATCATCACGATCCATCACCATTACTCTCTTCCCAATTTTTTCAAATGCAAAACGAATGTCAGTTAAGAACCTGTACATCGTACTGGTTTGGGTAAATCTACTTCGCTATTTACTGTAGCTAATATTATGGGTATCAGGGGTCGAATATTTCATAGAAAAAAGCAGTAAACGTTACGTCTGACAAGTGTTTGAAAGTGTTCATCATAGACTTCTAAACGAGAATTCTTGCGAATACCTTTATCGTGGTGAGGTTCACCAAATTCTGTTTACTTAAGAATGATTAATCAGTGTATGAAGTAAACAATGGAATTTGACCAAAATTGTAAAGGATGTTGACATATTGTGTTATTTGACTACCGCTGCAGTTCATAGTTTCAAAGTTTCTTCGACGGCTATGGGAAGTATCCGCACTTAGTTAGTTGTTTTTAGTCATGTTAAAAATAAAAATAAAAAATATCCTTACCACCTCGATGAGTGAAGAACTCCTGGATACGTATTTCGGCAACTAAGTTG
>JARFOC010000220.1:66252-76444 GCA_031763485.1 Osmoderma eremita | reverse complement strand
TGCTTTATATAGAGTAAGTTTAATTATTTAGTTTTAGTCTGATGAAGCCAATGTTTTGGCGAAACAATTGTTACTTTCATTTTTAATATAGTGAAGATTTCTACTGTTGCAAGTGTTTTATTTACATAATATGGGCCTTCATCAAGTAAACGCCAAATCAAACCAATTGTTAAATATGAAAAAAGGAAAAACATTTGATAGTATGAAAGTAAGATATGTGATATTGTGTATGTTGCATTTTGTTTATCAAGTGACTCTAATGGAAAAACCACTTTATCTCATAATAGATGTGTTCACAATGTATAAATGTAACAACAATAAATATTTGAGTGGACAAGAAAATGAAAATTTAAACAAAATAGAAGCTAAATATGAGTGATTCATAAACGCATCACTGGTCGAAACAGTGATCTTCATCAGCATTTTATGTATTTTGACGACGAAGTCCTAACAAGTATAGTTGAATATACTCAAGAGTATTCTAGTGACAATAACAGACATGATTTTACGATTGATAAAAACGATTGGCTAAAGTTTCTAGGAATCATGATCTTATCCTGATATCATACTCTACCGTAAGCGGACTTGTGTTAGTCTACAGAGAAGAAAGATTTGCAAATTGTGAAAAATTGCATGACTAGAAATAGGTTCAGAAGCATAAAGAGAAACATTCATCTGTCTGACAATAGCAAATTAGATAAAAATGACAAATTTACGAAACTGCGACCATTTTTTGATCTTCTGAACGAAAAATGTATGCTGTTTAGTGTATTTTCGACTTATTTATCAGTAGATGAACAGATGGTGCCTTATTTTGGAAGGCACTCATGTAAGATGTATTTGAAAGGAAAACTTGTCAAGGCTTCAAGTTATAGTGCCTTTGCTCGATTGGCGACTATCTATATCAGTTCATACCATATACTGGAGCTTGCACAGGAAAAGAGTTTGCTAGGTTTAGGAGGTGAAGTAGTTTTCAATTTGCTGTCAGTGATTAAAGAAAATAATGCGCCCAGATATTCTTCGACAATTTTTTTTCATCATGCAATCTAATTTCTGTACTAACCGACAAAGGATATTTCGCCACCGGTACAATACGCGAATATAGAACACCAGGTGGTCCTCTTGAGACGAATAATATAATTCCCAATAAGTCACGAGGATCACACAGCTCCGTCTGTGATGAACGTAGTGGTATGTCACTTGTTCGATGGCATGATAACTCTATTGTAGCAGTGATAAGCAACTGTTACAATGTTCAACCGCTGAAGGCAGCAAAGAGATATAACCGCAAAGAAAAAATTGTATCTATAAATCAGCCTGCAGTAATTTCGGAGTACAATAATTACATGGGAGGGGTGGATTTAGACGATCTAGAAGTAGAAGAAGCATATGAAAGCCCCAATATCGTAGCATTTGCCAAAGCCCAAAGAAATAGATGGCTGGGGCATGTAGAAAGCCTAAGGAGAGAAAAGTTACCAAAATTAGACTTCACCAGAAAACCAATAGGAAAAAGTGGAAAGGGGAGACCAAGAGAGAGAGATGGATGAATAAAGTGGAAGATCTGAACAAATGAAAATAGGAAATTGGAAGGAGATGGTAGGGAAGAGAGAATAGAGAAATGTAGTCCTTAGACCACTTTAAGAAAATTCCTAATATTAATATTTTATTACCCCTAGGCCTCACGGCCTGTAGAGCAAATTATTAAATTATATAACTACTGCACCGTATTGTTTGGATTCATTTCTCCAATTGAATCTGTATAAAAGAGAATCCACTTAACATTCAAATCTTTCCAAAATTAAATTTATTTAGCACTTAATACTAAATCAGATTTTTGATAAAATCCAAAATAAACCGCACGTCATAGACCCCCTACGGGCTATATCATCGCATTATCCCATGCGGTTTCTATATGAAGTATTCCCGGATACCTGTACGCCTCAATCGCGACTATTGTGCCGGGGCATGTTTTAACGAAAAATAGCCTATCGAGGAGTTTCGTCGAGATTTACAAGGAATCAACAAAAGGTCAATGTGTGCCCAGCTGTGTGCTGTGGGTTTAACAATAATATCTCAACCGCAGGATTAAGAATTTCCTGTGGAAGGAAAACGGCGCATTATGTAAGCGATCGTTCTCTTCCGCTGCGCACAGTCGGCGTTTACGGATTATTAGCACTGCGGGTCTTTGTACGATTCTACAATATGAAGACGATGAGTGAGACAAACACTTTGCGTATAAATAATATTAGGATAAAAGAGAATAATAATGAACTTCTTGAACTCAGATACATTTGTAATTAGAACTAAGAATAGGTTAGAAATGGACATATGCCGAAAGAAACTGTAAGCAGATTAATTATAGCAGATTCAAATCATTGCTTTCAGCATATAGTCGCTAGTTTTAACTTTCTAGTTTATCGCTTGTTAAATCTTCCATTGAGAAAAGATGAGAGAACTAAATTACATCATACAAATCGCTGAATACATGGTTTTCAGAAGGATATGAAACAATCGGGTCAAGAAACAAAAACTCTTGATTAAAAACTGTTCAACTCTGAAACCTCACAATCATCAAGGCAGTCAATTTGCTAAACTATAATTTTCCAAACACCATAATTTACTCATCGACTACAATACAAATAATTCTTTGAATTAACCTTTTAGACAATGCTAAAGATAAATTAAGGTGGATCAGAAATCAGGGATTTATGGAAGAGATTGTAAAGAATGTAATGTGAAATATATTTGGCAAACAGAGCGGCCAACTTTAACACTATTTACGGAGACCACTGATTGTTTTAGAAACGGCAGACCTGAACATTCTATTGTGCCCAGTGTATTTCACGAACAGGTCACAGCATATCACCAGATAGGTTAGCAAAACAAGTCTTACAGAATTGGATAGTTATGGGAGTATTTGTATGTTTAGTATTCAGTATATAGTATTTATTTAGCAAACTGCTATTTTATATACGCTAATTTCAAACAAATTTACTTACTTAGGTGCTAGTATCTTTAATATGTATGTATATGTATAAACTAATTGCCTAAAATTATTCATACTAACACTATTTTTACGCGTCTTGTTGTGCGTTCCGTATTGTAAGACTACGTAATAGTTATGTCGGTTTCTGGTATGGTAATTGTGGACCTCCCTTAAATAAATCGATGCTTTACCTAATTTATATAATTGTAGAAAAATGAGTGTCCTACATATTACAGTCTGCTTAACATTCATAATGTTTAAAGTATTTAACATCAAATTAATTGGTGTATAACTATTGCATTTTAAATTTGCACGTATAGCTCTATTTTGCGCCCTCTGTAACTGTTCATATTCACTTTGGTTTAATCCCAACAACATAGAAAAGCAAAAATGTATGTTAGGAGCAATCAGGGATTTATACAATCTAAGCACTATATGAACTGATAAATCGTTTCTTATTCTATATAGAAAACTTATTTTTTTATTCATTTTATTTGTTGTATATTTTAAGTGTTCCTTAAGCTCCAGATGTTTATCTATCTCCTAAATATTTTATATTGTCTACTTGTTCTATCTCTATCTCATTTATGTTTATTTTACAATCATTTATGTTACCTAACTTGTATCTACTTCCAATACACATAAACTTGATTTTATTTTTTATTTCTACAAAGCCATTCAAATATTTGTAATAATATTTGAATACCTTCACCATATCTTCAAGATTAATGCCACTGATGTATATCTTTGTATCATCAGCGAACATACTTATATCACACTTATTTATAATAGACGCTATATCGTTTATCTACATATTAAATAACATTGGTCCCAATACAGCCCTTTGTGGCACTCCATATTTTATTTACATACACATTAAATTTGATATCGATTTTGTAATAATGTTGAAAATCACTTTTTTACAGTTCCACTATTGTTTGAAAAGCTCTTTTAAAATTGATAAATACTGCAACAACTATTTGTCCTTCATCTATTTTCTGGACTCTCTATTAAACCACGCATCATAAATATCCACTACTAATATTATTATTCAAAACATTAAAGCCAAAGTTATGAGCCACTTAGTTGCCGTAATACGTATCTAGAGTCTTTCACTTATTGAAGTGGTGCCTTTTGTTTTAATTCTACTGAACAATATATATTCTTTAACATTCTTATGCTCTATTATTCCTAATATGTTGATAGAGGTTGCACAGGGTCGGACTTCAACATATAAATGATTTTATAGTTACTGTGTGCACATAGGAGCATGATTTTTTGGATTTGAGTTTAACTGATTAAGACATTTCTCCCCTCCTTCTGTGGTTAACTATATCTGGATCGATCTGTATATATTATTGTTCGTTACTTGTCATTTATTGTTATTAGATTTACATACATGCCCAATAACTCTAAAAACATGCTCTAAATAAACAAATTCATCACAGACCTCTGATTTTGCTTCAATGAAGAGAATTGTTGTATTAAACTGTTGGTGCTACTGGATTTTTAATAATACATATTTAAACGTCTACTACCACATAATCTATCTTGATTACGGTACTTATAGTTAGAATTTGATACTATGACGTGAAAATTAAGAACAACTCTATTTGAATCGAACATGATACAACCAAAGAGAAATCAAAAGGAAGTGATTTTGCAAAATGGAATTGCAGATATGTTTTATTCATCTAGGTGTTTAGTTCTTGCATATACACATCAAAATTTTTATTGTAAAACTTCATTAGAGGAAACACCTCAAAGAAAACATGATACTAACGCTGATAAAAAAAACGTATCATATTAACACACGAATCAAAGGAATAGAAAACTAAATAAGCAATACTGAATGTATTGTAGATGTAGAAAAGTGTATATATTTATCATAAATCTGCTTTAATTAACAAAGAATAGCAACGAGGGCGAATCCAACAAAGCAGAAATATTGATAAAGGATCTAAAAACGTGAAAACAAGAAAGGACAGAGGTCTCGCGGAGACCTGACCCTTGGCTCAGCACCGTTCAAATCTAAAATCTGATAAATATCCCGCACCGTCTGGACTCTAAACCAACCATACGTAAGATAAATTAATTCCGAACGTCTTAAACTGAACTTCTATGTCCCACTACGCAATTATACACCACATTTAAAAGTTCCATTGTCGGAAATCGCACAAAAGCGAAATCGCAATTTTTGTCTCGTGTATTTTCTCTACGATCATTTTAACGACACTTTTTCGGTGATAAAAAGGGAGAAGCATTGAATCGCATGACAACCGCTGAATAACATCGTTTTCTTGTAAGGCGAAGGAAAAAAAAGATATAATCTCTGTATTATATCGACGTTTATAGGAAAGAAAGAGATTCAAGTCCAGCGCGAACTTATTCGGGTCAATCCTGTCAGGATTGAATTTTAGTTGATTGTATTGAATCGACAGGGCAAAAATCTTTGTGGGACGGTGTAATTTTATAGTGATAGTTTCGACGTAAAGGGTGGGTGGACAATAGATACTCACCCGATGACCTGGATTGCGAAATAAAAGCTGGCTAGGTGATTATGTGAGGCACCCATGTAGTTCCATAAGAGGTATTGGGTTGTATGTGTTGAAAAGAATTGATTTAAGGGTACAAAACAAAATTATTTTACAAGTATGTACAATTCTTTTTAACCGGAATAATCAAACTAGAATACAATAATTTTATGATGGACCCTCTATACTTATTCTTCTTTGATTCTGATATTTAATAAAGCATTAATGCAAATATTGATTGACGCCACATTCCGTATATCAACCATCGTTGCATATAGTAAATACTTTTCTGCTACACGTGAGCCCCTCGAAAGAAATCATTGTGCACTTAATGCCATTATTCGACGGCACGAACACTTTTAAGTATTCCTCGGTTATATCCGGGATTTACAGATGACAATGAGGTAAATATTATGTAAGGCAAATGTAGAGCGTACCTGTTATTACGGTGGGTGGCTGGTTCGCACCTAATCTCTTCTTAATGGACTACATACATTTATATGACTTGTATGGTATGTCGGACTTTTTAAATGATTTTTTTTGCTCTTTTGCCTAAATGTTGTATGGGTGGTCCACGTGGTTAGAATGCTGCAATCGCCTGATATATAGCTATATAGATGGACAATCCATAACACATATACACCGTGTCCAAAATGAAGCATTCACTATTGTGAACTTCGTTAGTATTGCAGCTATTGAAGATTATTAAATTAGCAAATTAATGGCATTTTAACCAGAGCTACACGTCCTGTTTTGAATAAAAATTAGTAAGGAAAATATTGCAATTTTGTGGTACATATGAACATTTTATTCGAAGAGTGATGATACAAATATATCTTCTATCGAACTTTTTTTAAATAAAACAATGTATTTGTATTAATAAAATAGTGTATTTGTTAATATATTTGCGTACAGCGGTTACAATATAATAGAAGAAAAGAATGTAATAGAAATAAAAACAAATACTGTAAATAAAAGTAGAGAAAACAAATTTTAATGTAAACGACATTATTATAAAAATCGGGCTTAAGAATATTTCACCTTAATGAGACCCTGCAGTGTTTACTTCGGTACTTAAAGAATCCCATTCCTATAATGTTTATAACGTCATTATCTTTATACAAGTTATTTTAATTTATCGTGAAGCTCACTATACAATATTTACTCTCAAATCGAAAATATAATCTGATTTTTGTCATCTCTTTATAATAAATAGTCCTCAGCTAAACATTATTTGTTCATGTCATTGTCTTGTACAAACATCTTTAAAGAAGGGTTCCAAAAACGATGGGTGTAATAGCTCTATTGCCTACGGAGAAAGCCCCTATCGAGACGACCTAATTTACCACACCCCTCCCGGAAAGAGAGGGTTATAAAGTAAACAACATAAATTACGTATAGCTTAGAAACGTTACATTCCCTTAACACTTTACCCCAGCCGTTTATTTCTTTCATCCCTGAAGGCGGAGGGACGGGTGCAGCAATAACTTTAGGAAATATTATTAAGGGAACCTGCTGCTGTTGCTACTCTCGCAACACGTCACGCTGACCAAGAGGGCGGTTTTTAGATCGGACAGGTTGCAAGCGGCAAAAATTCAGGACATCGTTTCACCGTGATGAGGGTATAAAATTAATGTCGGTGGTCAAATTGTGTCGGGTGCCGCTGAACTCGTCCTTACGGCCGGGTACCGTTAAGGAGACGTTCGGGCGAATTTTAGGGGTGAATTAGGACGGAGACGGGACACCCTGGCGAACCTGTGAATTTTAAAATTTCCTTTTGACGGATACCCACACGAAATCGAAGACAGGTGGTTTTTTTCTTCTGCGGAACGGATATGGTTCATTTAATGTTTGGAAGGTTTAGATTAATACTCAGCCATTTTCGAATTAAATTAATGTATAGAATGAAAACTGCTAAAAAGAATTTTTTCTGTATTGGACAATAGATTAAATAAATTAAATCAATTGTTTCATTGATCTGTAGATTTATAAATTCCAAAACACACCATGGTAACTTTCTATTTCTGGTAATAGCAAATTTATATAGCAGGGACAACATAAATATAGATGCAGGTGGCTTATGACGTCACACTATGAATTAGTCAATTTTTAAAATACATATTAATGGAGTTTTAATCAATAGTTTAACATATAAATACTTAGTTTGTACTTGAGTACAAATTATATATAAAAATAGGTTGGTATTGTGTAATTGGGACAATTTTTCACTAAAAATGTTTACGCACAAAGTACAAATTGCCTAGTTACAATACAGGCAGGTAGTATAAACATTGGTATAAAGAATTAGATTTTGTCAAAAAATAATAATCAATAATTTAAATAATTTCTGTAAAAATAAAGCCAAAAAATCAGTTCATTTAACTAATTGCCTGAACTTACATTTTTCTTTAATGATCATGCATGACGTCATGACTCCTTTAACCGTATAGTTTTCAGTACACAGTGGCGTTCCTAATAAAATTTACCAAGTGTAAAGTTACCGCCTTATATAATTACATATATTCCATGTATGATAAGATTAATGTTATTTAAGGCACTTTTCAATTAGCACTGAAAACTCTTGAATAACCGTAATAAAACACTTAAAGAAAAGTAGTCCTGATAATTAAAGTAGTATAAAAACAAATCTATTTCCTGTAACTACGTATGCCAATGACTAAGTTCCCTCGAATTTAGGAAATCTGAACTTGGTGACAAAGGGTAAAGTGCTAAATTCTGTATAGCATTAAACGCACAAACACAAACATATTATAATGATTATTGTAGTAATTTTGATTTTATCATCAATTTGTAATAATAATAATGATATAGTTTATGTCACGTGTCCTAATATTAGGACCATAAAAAGTAGTGCAAATTAAATGTGATACAAAACATAAACGTACATATTTCAATTTAAATTACATATAAATAAAGTATAAAATTCACATGTACACAAAGTACTAATCCACAAATGTATATCTTTCAAGCTATTTCTTTAACTGAAAGATTGCTTATTTGTATGAAACATGAAACAATACTTTTTTAAAGGCAACATGCTAAATCTGTTTGAATGCACAAAATTATTTACGTTTGATATATTTTATAGGTTCAAATATAAATAATTTAGAATCTAAGAAGTAGTAAGTAAGAGAGTAGTAGTGCTAACGCTATTTCCCTATAGAGGGAGCCAGTTATCTCTCAGTTGTACTTAATACAATACGTCCTTTATATGCAGGGCCAGTATTAGCAAATATTTTGATATCGTCAGCTTATACTAGTTCTGAGCAGGTAAGTACGTACAGCAATTCATCAGAGAAGATATTTGAGTAAAAGGGATTTGAGCCTTGTGGAGCTCCTGAGTGCATTACAAATTTCTCTGAGAGGTAAGCGTTGGAGAGCATAGCATCCATGATCTTCAATGTAGTACTTAATTAAGTTAGTAGATGATGGAACAAGACCAAACGAAGTTATTGTGAAAATTATTTTTTTGTAATATTGGTTGCATGCTTAAGAGAGGTCACAAGGATCTTGTTTCTATCTGAAGTCTCTGTACCTACATATATTTACGTAACGTTATTCAAAGGTTTTATCGGCACGAAGTTTGTACGAGATGTTTTGCAACACTAATTCAATTACCTTCCGACACTTTCTCGCAGATTCCAAATAATAAAAATGTAATGACAATGAGACGAGATATCGCTACTCAATAGAATCTAGTTCGTGCAGCAAATAGGTAAAATGAAGACATACATACAAACATACGTGGAAAATAAATTATGTATTAGTTACAATCTCCGCAAGAGACTGATTAATACATATATCAAATTGCAAAACGGTATTGCAACGAATCCGACCTCGATTCAATCAGATCCTTAATTAAGACGTCTCTTTTACCTTCACTCGACCGCATATCTGCGTCGGCTCTTACGTCAGTTTCATAAGATATTGTTTCTTATTATAAAACGCCGATGATGACAAGACTGCCTGATGTATTATTAACAAGAGCGTTATTATAACGTCATTTACGACCTTATAAACGGCTTCCTATTTATCATGCGCATATATTAACGAGTTGTTTAGACTTTGAGAACGGTATAGGAACACACGGAGGGAGAAGAAAAAGAAATAAGGAGCAATAAAACGAACTTTCTTTCGGTTAAGCTCTCTCGCAGACGCGGTCTTTTATTTAGACTTTAGACACCCTCTCCGACGAAGATCCCCCAGCGTCTTCGGACGGTTGTCACTAATTTTAGCAGACACCCTCTCCCCAACTGGGATCCTGTTGCCGGTGGGTAGGTGCCGAGTGACACGCAGTGGTCTAAATAAAAAATATCGCCCTTGGAATGGCCACGGCCGGCGTGCGACTACTAAATATAACCTCAGACTAAATAAAGAAGCCGCGAAGAAGGCGATGATTTTCGACTTGGGCAAGAGCCGGAACGTGACGATTGAAGCTACAATCCTGAAAGTCGTTGGGGCGCGAGCTTTTGTTGAGTATCGCAGCGCGGGAATTAAGTCGGGAAAGAAATGTTATTTATCGGACGACTAGTGCTGCCCAACTAGCACAATAGGTATCTGGGAACGTAATTACAACTATTAAAATGACTTTGAAGTCTATCGCGACATAACATGGGAACGTAAAAAGAACGTTCCTATTACCATATTACTA
>JARFOC010000220.1:39011-52956 GCA_031763485.1 Osmoderma eremita | reverse complement strand
ACAAATTGTGGTAGAAACTACGTTTCGGAGACTTTAAATTTGGTAATTAAAGTAATTTATACAAAAAAAGTAATATTAATAGTCACGATTACGTCTAAGCTACTTCAAGTAGGTTCCCGTCTCGGTTTCAGTTACTTTGGTGCTAGTTGGGTGGTTTCATGGAACAAACAGATCAAATCACGCACGATGGTTCCGTTAAAAACATTTTTGGCAATATCATCTTTGATTATGGAAATTATGTTGATAATAAAGTAGATAGATTGAAGTTTTATTTCACCAAATATTTTATTATTTGAGAGAAGGTCAAGGTCGAACTTTCTGACTAATTATGAAAAATCTTCGCGCGCATACTTCACGAATACACTGAAATAAACTTCTAGGTTCTTATATTATTTAATGTATTCTATAGCACTGAAACTAATAGTTATTCTGCTGTGTAAAAATGTAGTTTTTCAGTTTCCAAAAGTACATTAACTTGTTTCATAGAATTTTCTTTATTAAATTAATTTCTGCTATTATGGAGAACATATAGTTAACAGCAATAAACATTCAGATTGACATGCAGATGACCAATTAATGAGTACAATTTTAATGGATTCCAGATAAGAATATATTTTATATTCTAAAAAAAGCATACGTGTATTATTGTGTTATAATAAAAGGTTACTTTTCTATTATAGGGAAAAGAGGTAATTGTACTAAAAATTTGGCAATTTACATTTATCATAGTCAGCTTAAAGTCTTTTACTACTATTCTGTGTCAGGTACTCACAACCGTAAATCAAAACGTAAACAGACCAAAGCACAGGCGATAGAATTGATATACTCTATTCAGTGTCTGATACTAATAAAAGCTAGCTCCTTAACTTATAACATAAAAATACTCCTATGTTAAAAAAAAAGCGCCCTTCCCCTGGATAAACCAATTCAAGACTGCTTCATTTTTTATAAGATATCAAATAGCGCTATTAATACATAGATGGCACGACCACCGCGTGGTTAGGTTTGTTTACGTTTTGAATTGACCCTGTAGAAAAGGGTTCTGCGTTGTGGGTATCCGATTATTCCATATGATTCGGATCTCTGAGATGCGTGATTATCCAATTATCATTCTCAGCAATTCAAACATTGTAAATAATTATATCAACAGATAATAGAAATTAGAACTTACCTTTAGATTTATCCTGACTTCACGTCCCGATTTATAAGATGCAGCAATTTCCAGTGGGCACACAATGTTCTTATCCAAACACGGACGTACACTGCACTAAACTGCGGGCGATAGATTGATAAGATCGCTAAATTGTAACTTAAAAACACCGACTCGACATAAAAAGCAGCGATTTGCCTTAATGTATCGAAAGACAGACGCATCCGGCTAAGTAACGACAGCACAATCGCCAAAAAAACAAAGCAAGAACGTTGTCCAATAAGGGGTCGAACTACAAGTATAGGCCTGTATTAATACGATCAGGTGGTATTCATACGTAGGCATTTTCATTTAAATTTTAATATTAAATTAAAGGAATTAAACATTTTTATGCATAAACATCTACAATATAGAGCATATTTAATTAAGATACAATAATATTATATTAGCTATACTTTTTTCTTCATCTTTGTTTACTCCAGATTTAGATATTAAGTTATGCAAACAAATTTGACATTTGCAGGTTTAGTGTATTTTGACTTCGAATATTATGTAAATTCTAAATATCTGTTTATGTGAAGTGTAGTTATTTTTGTGATTCGGAATGTTTCTAATTATAAAATTACTGTGTACGGCCTGTATGCATATGTTCTGGTGGATGAGAATGGATTGAGATATTACGTTATTGTAAGTCTGATTTTTACTACGTAGCTTTTGTAGCGTACTGATAGTAGGTGATTGAAATCACGTATCAGTTGGAGCTGTATGACTCTTTAATTAACACGATTGATCCTATATAAAACTTATTTCATTAGGCACAAATAACATTTCATATGCAGTATAACCTCAAATATTTAGATTTTAATTTATTTTTGCTGAAGCATCCTATGGTGGATACATTCATACATATACATCTTGAATCATTTTCTCTTAGGAATTACATCTGCATAAACTAACAAAATGTTATAGAAGTAATAGGATTTTTCTGCTGAATAGTATTTTCTACATACATATGTAAGGTTAGTTTCCTCTAATATATATTGGTTAACTACTTTTGCATGCTGAAATCAATTATGTGTTTAGAATTTCTCCATCACCCTTAGTTTTTATGTTCCAGGATATTCGCCTATCCACCTAAACTATGCATGCGTAGATATGTAGTATAAGAGAACATGTCTTAATGTTATTTCAGTTGTCGGCTAGAGGTCGGTGAATGAATATATACGTTGTTAACGTTTTAAAGTGTTGCGTTATGGTGCGTATATGACTAAAATTTAAAAAAAACTCTCAGTGAACTTTTAACTATTAGCAGGGTTTACCAAGTCAATTCTTTACCATTCCTGGTTGCCATGGCATCTCTCTATAAAATGCAATAAACTTCGTCCTTTATTTCTTTGCATTCGTATATTAAAATAGAAAATTTCAAAGTACGGCTGGATTACTTCTTCCTAATAAGTGAGGTAATCTACTTCTTTTAAATATTTATACGCAGGTAATCAGATATGCCCTTATTGACAAGAAATCACAATTATCGACTTTCAAATTATGGAAAATAGGTGCAGTTCTAAACATATCATATAATCTATCGTTCCAAAAATGGTGTGCTATTACCGAGAAGAATAAGACACAAGAACAAGCTAAGACAGAGCTTGTCCAGGAACGTTTCCCTAACGATTTTTGTTTAATAATAGACATACCTCGTCAAGTTAGTGGCAATAGCAACGACAGAAATACCACAAGAAAATTTTTCAATAACTACACTTGCATATCTGAAATAACAGAGGTTGATGAAGATTTAATAAATAGATCGTACTGCAAACTATGTCTTGCGGTAAGAAAATATATGCAAATGGGTAACAACGAGAGATATCTAGTCGCAGTGTATCATAAACCCAGCAAGAGTACGCAAGCTTGTCCGCTCAATGACGTAATATTGCGTAATTTTTCTGCACTCTCAGATTATAGTAAAAAAATACGGTTCTTATATTCATTTTGTAGCTGCTATGCGATGCAGGAGAACGAAAAATTTATTCTAAACAGGAAGATCAACAACGATTCATAATAATAGTGGTATATATGCCTAATATGGGGTTATTCTGTTGGTCATTATACATAAATAAATAAATTACAAAATGATAAAAATCAAAAATAATAAATCTCAAATGAAAACAACCCCAAATGAATTTATATAATTTCATGTTCTTCCTCCTGTCGTTCATATTCCAATCTATCTAATTCTTCACCCCAACTAACATTGCCAGAATCTTAATGACTATACCTATAACTATTAAAGGTAACGATCCGTAAAACGGTTTGATCGATGGAATTGTGACCTCTGGCTATTTGCGTGCCGGCTGGTCGGAGTCACCGAACGACTTATAAATGTGAATCCACGCGGCATCAGAGGCGGCGGCACCGATTACGGTACCTGGCCGTGCCCGTGTCGGGGATGATGATATTTCTGGGGGAGGCCACGCGGTTATTCGGCGTCAACTGCCGCCGACAATCACGTGACCCGTGGCTAGTCGCGTGCACGCTCGCGATGGACTTCTCGCGCTCTCGGTCACTCGTGCCAAGCGCCGATTTCGCCGATCGCCTCCTGAATTTCCGACTAAAACGCAGACAATAATGTGTTCCCATTTGTTTGTTTATGACGGGGGTTTCGGATGTATTTTTACCGATTTGGTCGGTCGGATGGGAAAAAATACCGCACGCGAACGAATCGAGTTTATTGCCGTCTTTCGTGCCACTTCCTCGGCGGCCGAAACTTCGGCCTTCGGGAGGTGGCGAGGCGGGGTAGATAAATTTTTACAAAGGAAATGGTGTTCGTGTTGTTTCTAGGGAGAAATTTCTGTTTTTATGCACGTATTAAATTCCCAAACTTTGATCTTTGTTAGGCATAGTAAAGCTAAATAGGTTGACATCTGAAATAAATAATGATTTGGCATGCAATTTAATGTTTTCAAAACAGCAGTTGGATAGATAAAGAATCTTTAAGCTTTCATAGCAAATACAAAGCGAAGGTAAAATATGTTTTATACTACACGCGGTCAATTTTGAAGGGCTTGCCGAAAACTACAATGTCGTCATTGACTTTTAAGAAACAACAAAAGGTAAACGATGTACTACCAATAAGTCGAACCAAAATAGCCGCTTTATTTATGTTTATGTTTATGAAAGAGTACGTCCAACTACAACGCTCAGCAATGTATATGCCAGAGCGAAAAATTTAGTCAATGCTTGAAATGTTTAATAGCAGAAAATCAATCAGACAACACCATAGTTGATTACTTTTGTGGAAGATGTGTACGGAAATATAACTCAGAATTTGGTGACCATAAAAAATTTTCCTTGGATTTTTATCGCATTACGGATGCTACTGATGATGGTCATTACAATTTTCTATTAGAAAAATTAGGAAATTATAAACTGGATGTTCAAAATATTAGGGGACAGAGGTACGACAACAGATCCAATAGGAAAGGTAAACAATTATTAAATCATGGGTATAAGACGATGGAAAATGATATATTGATCAACTTGTTCATTGATATTAACTCAACGTAACAATTAAATGTAAATGGTGTGGTAAACAGGGATTTAGAAGGACTTCAATTGTACAATCAGATGTTATCATATAGGAAAATGTCTCCCGTTACATCAACAGATTTTTTTCTTGCACAAAATAGTAAGTGTCCGTTAACTTCCTGTTTCCCAAATTCCACGAATACCCTCGGGATCTTCTTAAAGCTACCAATATCGATTACATCAGGCGGGAGAAGTTTCTCAAAAACTCGAAATAATCAAAAATTACATTCGATCTACTTATGGCACAATAGAGACTAAGTAACTTTGCACTCATATCCATTGAGTACGACATATCGAAAAAAATTAATAAAGAAGTCAAAGCAAGCTAATATACATTAATACATTAACAAACAAATTCAAAAAGGCAAATCTAAGTTTCAGGATCATCCATATATTCTTTAAACGAATTATTAATAACTTTCTAATTCCTCGTTTAAATAATTGTAGAGATAATTGCGTATAGACGTTCGATAATTTGTTGCATGCTTTAATTGTCGGGTTGTGGTGACCTTTTTCCCATAGTTTAATTTATGCAAGGGAATCTCCAATATTTCTCCATTTCTAGTATTATAGTTGTGATATTTCCCAAATTCTGGCCGAGTCAAAATTATCTTTGATTAGTCCGAGTGTTACGAGGATGAATTTTATATTTCGGGAATAGATAACAGAAACTTTATGGCTTTATTGTTTTTTAAAATATTCTCAATGGAGATCGATACACTTTGCATGCGCTTAAACCAGTTTTCGAAGCACTTTTTCCACTCCGAATGAGGTACCACCAAAATATGCATTTTAAAAGCATCAACCGCTTCTTCAGCCGTCGAAAAGCCTTGACCACGTAATTTTTGTTGGATATGCGGAAACAAATAGAAGTCATTGGGTGCCAAATCAAGGCTGTATGGCGGATGACCCATCAATTCAACTTTTTCAGTTGCCAAAAACTTAAATCTTATTTGAGCTGATGTGCGGTTGGTTTCCCTTATTTTTCCGAATACTTCTGGCAAACAAATGGTTGTGTACCATTCAGAATTAACCGTCCGATTTTGCACCATGTCCGGTTTTTTCCGAAGATACATGCGACCATTTGCTTGGAAGTGCTTCGTGCGCGCATAACTTTTGTTGGATTTGGCTCATCTTGAAATACCCATACAGTCGACTGCTGTTTACTTTCGGGCTCATAGGCATAGATCCATGAGTCGTCACCTGTTACGTCACATGTTCTGAAGTACCGTGATCGTATTTTTGGAGCACTTCATTCGATCAATCCACTCGAGCATTTTTTGGACCGATTGTCAAATTATGTGAAATTCAAAGCAAACCATTTTTCGCGTTACATCAGTTGGCACCCCCTCCGTCACCCCTCCCTTCTTCTAAAGTTGACTTGGACCATGTAAGCCGAACTTTATCGGAAGTAAAATGCGGTAAAAACAAAATTTTTGGATTTTACTGTCTGCCCAAATTTTTGCCCGCTTTTGAATAAGTGGTGAACAAGGCGGTGTTATTATGAAAGAACTTTTTTAATTATTGTGATTAAGGACTATACATTGACGTGCCAATTAAATGATTTTTAAACAATTTTTGTTAAAACACGAAAAAACGTACCTAGTCAATACAAAATTATCACTTTCAGTTTAAGTTTCAAATAATTCAAAGTTATTCTTCGTTTGAAAAGATGCGAGCTTGTCTATCACAACTAATTTCCATAATTTATTTTGTCTAACATTTGCAAGAACTCAACTATACCAAATCAAAAAATTATGCTGAATTTGAATAATCTATTATACGTAAAATGCCCACACATAAAATACTGCCCTATGCACTGCACAAGCTGATTAGCAGTTAAGAATTTAATAGAGATACATCTGCAGTCTGTTAATCTTGCATATTTGCTTTGCTCTTACATGTTTGGTCCTTCAATCATAGTTAAACGAATTAACGATTAACAAAACAGATTTACAAATCTTAATTGGTATAAGAAAAAAAAACTATTTGTTTTAAGTTGCCCTGAGCTCTGCATTCATTAAATTCCTATTCTATTAAACCACGTTATAACTACCAAGTATCAGTTAGTTTAAAGGTGCCCCGATACGCAGAATATCTTTATGAATGATCTTGCTGGTTATATCTATACCATAAAGCGGTATTTTCGAAATTAGAAATGGTAGTAAGTTTAACTACGTTCTCCAGTTCAAACATAAAGTTTTCTCTATTCTACGGCTAATATTTGTCAAACACGGGAGATGATCATTCGTGTTTTCGTTGTGTAAAGTGAAGTGTTGTGACTTCGTATCATTCTGTTCGTCGGAACACAGAGAACTAATTAAAAGTAGAAAACTGTATTTGTAGTAGGTCAAATTTTCGTGTATATAGGCAACTCATTATACACAGCTGCCAATTTAAGAAAACTTAATATAAAAAAGTATTTAGCTTTTAGTGACTATTTCTGTTAAAAAATTATTTTTTTTTATATAATGTTACAAATGCTTTATTTTTAATTAAAAAAAACAACTAAATTATATATATTAATATTGAAAATAAAATAATGTGTTTGTTAGTATAAAAATTATATTTTAGCTTGAGGATTTATACGTTTTGCTTTTGCTAATATATAAAACAAAATCATAATACATTCAAAAATTGATTAGGAAAATGAAGAAGTTTGTGCGCAAAATTTCCCATTTACGCAAATCTCCCTTTATGCAGACCACGCGTTACCTTAACGCTTTAGTACCGCTACCGTCCACCAGATGGTAGTAGGGATTGGAACATTCTCACCCCTAATAACTCGCAACTCGCTACCTCTCTATTTTATGTCGTCGGCACAAGCCAGCCGGGAATTTTTAATTACCATTAAATTCGTCTAATTAGATTACATGTCGACTTCTTTCTGGAGGTGGCGAGAGGCGTTAATTGGTCTAATTTCGGGAAGAGGAGTGACTGTATAATATTTACTGCTAATTAGCGATAATAATGAATGAAAGAAAGTTTCGCCGTTAAAACCGAATGGTTTCCAGTTTGCGAACGGATTGAGTTCGGATCAATTGGGAAGTCGCGAGAGTAATTCGAATATTTATACCCGACGGAGCTTAATCGGATAGCTGGTAGAGCATCAAGAGACAAAAAAAAATCATTTTAAATGAGAATGAGCTTATATTGGAATATATGCTTATATGTATTTTATTAAATATATCTTTCGTGGAGTTCCTGTGTGTTATATGTTTGGATTACGTAAAGAAATTTACTTGCATAGATATTGGAAGAAAGAGGAGGCGTATTTTGCTTGAAGACAATACAAGATAAAGATCAGATAGTCATTGATAATTCTAAATCACTGTTGATCACAATCAATTATCCGCGGTTATTATAAAACAGTTATTAAATCCTTTTCATCCCATATTAAAGTTAATATTTTAACCAGTTTAAAATCTTGCTCAAACTGTGGTATAAATATGGCAATTTTTTTCCGAAAATACACAATGTTAATATGACAGCTAAACATCACACATTTGTATGTATTCCCGGGTAGAGGGCGCTCAAATCACTGTCTGTATTACACAGCAGAAATTTAATCAAACGGTAATACAGTCTGAAATTTGAAATATAAAATGTCAACATGATGACAACTATATAATTATCATCTAAAATTACGGAAATTATGGAAAATGTGAGGTTATAACTATAATCTACAACCCCATTAGATTATTTCTTTATGCGAGAATTTAAAAACTTCTTCCCTGCGTAAATTTTCAAGACACTTCACCAAATTACTGCTCACCATCGAGGGCAAAATGTACTACATGCAAAAAAAGCGGGCAAACTACGCTCCCATCTTCAAACGCTTTTACCGGCTCCCTCTTTCCCGCTCGACATAATTTACATTGTACAACTTTATCTGGCAATCGCGGTGAATACATCTTCGGAGAGCGTGATTTTACTTTCAAATCGCGTTCGCGCGGATAGAAAACGCGACTAATATTTATCGAAACACCTATCTCAGAGGGAGGAGATACTAACCTAACGTAGGTCTCTCGGCGTAATGAACATTTGGAAATGATCGGGCAAATTTATGAGAAGATCCGGAAACGCCGTCGCTTAGGCCGAGCTCACTAACCGTGAGCCGGAGCAAATAGTCGGCGAAATGCGCTGGAGGCAAAGCAAAATGGGTAGTTGGCAAAAGGAATGAATATGTATGGCGCTAGTGTATGTGGCAGGTGACGGAAATGTTTGGGAGCGAGCTAATAGGAAGCCCACAACTAAAGCGTACAAATGGAGAAGAGATCTGTACAGAAAGATCAAGGGAGAGAAGCCAGCAAGAGGCGAATTTTCGGATTCAGTAGCGTGACACTATGGCGTTTTTGATAAAAAGAAAGAGTGTAAGGCAGTGGTTATCAAACTGTCATATTTTGCTCCTACTTTTTCCCTTGAAATCAGATTCTGTCAAGGAGCTCCAATAGTTGAAGGCTTACTATTTTTCAAACCTATAAAATGGAATGGCAACTGCTACCGAGTTGTTCAGAATTAAATGACGTCAGCGCAAACAATGGAAGGATTGTATTGGAATTTGCGTCGAGCTCAATCCAAGTCTGAAAGTTATAACAGTTGACGAGCAGTTGTGAAGAAGGCATCTCTAGGAGTAGTCACTGCATGATTCAATACAATTCAACGGGACGCTTTAGCGTCAAAATCTAAGAATCCCGGGTTAAAAATATTGTTTCCACAGTAGCTATGGACGTAATTATATAAAAGCTACATCTCCAAAATCAAGAGTTCTTGCTGATCTTTGTCAAGATATGATACCTGAATATATATCATTGTTGTTTCATTCTTCATCCAGATACTTATATCCTTAAATGAGAAAGGTCACAATCATGTGGCAGAATTCTGCGATCAGTACTTTCTAGTGAACATCGCCTACTTAGTAGAAATTAAAGTGTTAAAAAATAAGTCCGTGTTTCCATATTCAATCTATGTTTAATATGTATACGAGCAAGTGGCGTACATTTTAACAACCTTCTGAAGACTCTTGAATATCGTAGCTAAACAATGACAACTTTTACTTAACCTACAATTATCTAACCTGATTTATAGTAATTTTAAAACTGTGGTAACAATACATACTTTAGTGTTATGAAAAGATATTAAGGTTGTGATAACGATATCATTGCTTCATTCTACTAGAGACGGTTTATTACTTAGTAAGTTTCATTAAATTATATATTCTGTTTAGTTACTTTTCGTAAGATCCAATCGAAAGTGGATTCCTGTTTTAACATTCAACCTATTGGAGAAATCAACAAACTCCCAAGGATTATATTATCAAAATATGCATTTTATCGGCCAGGAACCCAAATAATGGAACCGGAGGTAATATCTACAGCTGATTCGACGATGAGGCAACCGTGTATCGAATTCTGAGACGATCTATAGTGCACTCCCCTGGCTGAAACGGTTGCTAAGAAAATATGGTGGCCGCATTTTATTGCAGTATTGTTTGTTGATAAATATTTACCCAAGTTAATTGGCCCGCGTCACACCATTGATGTGAATTCACTCCTCTGAATAAAAAAAAACGAGCTATAGTTAGTTGCAACTATCTTGTTTATGATAAAAGGCAATGTGCACAGAAAAAAGATTGCTTTCATTGATACAACGCCGGTGTACAAATTGACACCACCGCAGAAGAGAAGGCGAAGAAGAATATGAAGATAGAGACAATGAAAAAGGAAAAGGATAAAAGAAGTAACATAGAAGAAAGGGGATATCTTCGGCGGTAGTAGAGCGACGTCGTTTGGTGCGGGAACTGATGGTGGCCCTATACTTCTTCTGAGGTAACGCTAGAATAGTTAATGTTTCTATTTCCAAAACGCGCGAACCCATTTATCCGATTGTAAAGAGAAACGACTACAATTAATCTCCTTACCTCCGGGAGAGATATCCCCCGTTTCCTTGGCAACCGGAGGGTTGCCGACTCCAACGCCACTACACCCAGATGTCCTCCTTATAACTCTTAGCGCCCGGTAACGGTAAGGACAGGACAGGACGGGGCGGGTTGGTTGGTTACCTATTGCCTTTCGGAATATCGAATTTATAGCGATTCGTTCTTTGGATTCGAGAAGCAAGCAAGCGAGTTTATCGCCTCGCAGAAATATCGCTTCTATTAAAATAAGAGCATTTTATGCCTTTAAGGTGCCCCCTTTTTTAGGGGTTATTGCTCCGAGATTAAAGTAAAAGCTTCCAAAACATTTTATGTAAGTATATGAAGGTTATGTACAGATTCGTTTAATTTAGTACTTTGGGTGTAGGTACTCCCAAATGGAAATTCCTTTACCAATCACATTACTTTTGATGTCTCCATTTCCATTAAGAAGAACCGGTCGAACATGTACGACAATATAGTGTGAGTATACAGGGTGATTTGATAGCTCTTATAAATGAATGCATATTCGAGACGTAGAAATCTAACACGTGGAAAATTTGACAGCATGGGATTAGCAGTTCCTGGTTCTATCACAGACATTACCAGATTTTATAGGCTTATAACTCCGTAACTAAGAGAGATGGACCCATGTTTTGTTTCATGAAATGTACCATGTTATCTTTAAGGCGTTATAATAATATAAGAATAACATACCTTTATTGCCCAACAGAGTAACTTCAATAACAGGACAAAAGTGAAAGATAGCTAACAACAAAAGAAGGGGTGTTCAAATCTTAACTAGAATAAATTACACTAGTATACAAAGATACTGAAAGTAATATAATAGTAAATAACAATAAACAAATAAATATAAAATAACAAAGTAAGATCAAAAGATGAAGTATATAAAAAACATATTTAAAACATATATAAATATACCTCTGAGATCACACAACACGTCTGATTGTATAGTTTCCAGGCATTCCTCACGTGCAGACAGCTGTTTCGGACTGACTTAGTCCTCATCAGTGCACGTCGGAGAAATGCCTGTCGCTTGTTCAATACTCCGTATCGTTAACCTAACGTTAGCACATGTTTTTAAGGAAAACCCCAGAGACATCTAACGTTCAGCCGCGGATTCATGACGTAATCTCAAAAGCGATAACTAAATTACCAGTCAGCTGAGATCCGTGTTAGCGTGTGATCTTATCGGCGTCGAATGACTAATAATTCAAAGAAAAAGAAGATTTCTACTAATAGCCGGCACGTACGTTCAAAAGATGAAGTATATAAAAAATATATTTCAAAAATATATAAATATACCTCTGAGATCACACAACACGTCTGATTGTATAGTTTCCAAGTAAGAGATAACAATAACAATAATGATGATCAAAACTACATACTAAACAATTCAGTATACCTACTCAGCAAATACGGCAAATGTGAAAAATTTATGTCAGCAGAATTATCAGCAATGTTGTTGTAGTGTGGGCATATCCTATGCAGAGGGGATCTGGATAAGATATTTGTATTAGGGATTGCAGTGTAAAAAGTTGAGAGATGAGATTTTATTGAAAAGAGTAGGGACATCAAATACATTGTGGAGAAGGTTGAATATTACGGTTCCGGCGAAGTTCAAGAGGTTGAAGGTGAAATAAATTTAGCAATGTGTTGTGATGGAAGCCGTGACAGGGGTACCCGCATTAAGGGATACTTCATGAATTTACGCTGAACTCTTTCAAGCACAATGGAAAACGTTTTGTAAAAAGGTGTCCAAACAACGGAAACATATGCAAGCTTTGAACGCACAAACGCAAAATAATCAATCAACTCAATAGAAGAGAACTGCTTATTGATTCTGATTATGAAATCCAAAGTTTGAAACATGGTCGACAGAGTATTGACAATGTGCTGGTTAAAATTAAGTTTAGAATCAAATGTGACACCCAAATCCTTAACAGAATTACAGCGTGGAATAATGTCATGATTGAGGTGATAATTATAAGTGATAATACTAGATTTACAAGTATAGGATAGAACATTACATTTGGAGATGTGTTTTGGTTTCAAATTTAGCGGATTTTGTGTAAATTCAAGATAACCAGGTAGAAATGAAGTCTGGGAAAGTCCCAGAAACAGCAGAAGGATTTCTATTGAAAGTTGGGAAAAGAAAATTGAGCATATGTAATTGTCAAGTGGAGGGATATCTTTTTTGGAACAAATTAGAAAAATTTGGAAGCGATACAAGGCTAAACCAAGAGCACCAAGGGGTGATTTAGTCTTTTTGGTCTATATAGATAATGAATACATGTGTATATTTCTTAATATTTGAGCCAATAAATTGTTATTATTATTATTATAGATATATTATTATTAGAACATCAAGAATAGGAACTTGTTGTTGGAGTAATCCGCAATCGGTAGAAGTAATAATTTTGGAAAACAATTTATCACAGTTGAGTTCCGAGCACAGATCATTAATATAGATTAGAAACAGGAGAGGACCCAAGATACTGCGTTAGGGTACCTCTAATGTTGACGAGAAAAATGTGGATGAGTGACGCATATATGATCATTGCTTTCTATTAAGAATGTAAGTTGAGAATAACGATATAAGGTTGGGTAAAAAACCGACAGATCTCAGTTTAAATAAGAGAATGTTATGATCAATGCAGTCGAGAAATCTGTGTAAATAACATCAACTCGTTCGTTGTTATCCAAAGATTCAGAAATAAATTGAGTGATAATGGCTAAGTTAGTGGCAGTGGATCGTTTGGCAACGAAACCATGTTGTAGCTCAGAAAGTTGGGGTTTGAACTGACCATAAATGTCGATAAATAAGCATTTTTCAAATACCTTGGCAAAGTTGGAAATAATTGCTTTAGGTCTATAGTTAGTAATGAAAAGTATCACCTTTCTTGTGAACCGGACACAACTTTGTAGCTTTCCAGAGATCAGGAAAAATAGAAGTTTTTAACGCGAAATTAAACAGAAAGTGTAAAGGAGTAACAAAAACTCCTTAGTTAGTTTACTATATATACTAACTAACAAAAGAAAATCGGACCTTTGTTCATATAATATATTTTTCTTAGAATCGACAATAGACAAGAAGAGCTATAGAAACGCGTTTTAAAGAACATATCGCCCATTACCGTTATAATAGATCAGAACAATGTGTGTAGCGCAACACATGATTGAAACGAATCATCAAATTACTTCTGATAATTTGAAATTATTAAGAAACGTAAACTCGCCGCGAGAACTAGACGCGTATGAAACGATATATA
>JARFOC010000220.1:11205-30546 GCA_031763485.1 Osmoderma eremita | reverse complement strand
AAAGCAGTGGGCCCAATACAGATCCCTGAGGAACCCCATGGGGAACTGGTACACAGCTAGACTTGTATTGTCTCAGTCTGTTGTTTGATCTGATTACGACTCCCATAAAAACAAAAACCCTTAATTGAACTAGTAATTTGTATTGTAGAACTTCCTCTTTTTAACATTTTAAATTAACTAATTAATGTGAAATATCAAAATTGATGCTTTTTCTTTTTGTGAGTTGGTAATCACTTGAAGTTTCAGTTCTTTTTTTCAATATTTCAAATTTTATTTATGTGAAATGTTAAAAACGGTTGTTTTTTTTATGCGTTGGCAATTACTTGAAGTTTCTGAATGTAGCTTTTTATCTTTTCTAATTATATATTTCAATTCTTGATGCGCTTACATTATTAATGTTTATCTTTTTTTTTTTTACATACTTTTACAATTTCTACTTTTTAAAATACTTTTTCTGCCATTCCTGTTCACGGATCCGTCATTTCAACTCGTCGCCGACGGCTTCGGAAATTATCGCATATTTCGCCGCCTGCTTAACCGGAAGGAGCCGGGGTTGCGGGGGCGAAATGAAAAGAAAGAGAGAGATGGGTAAAACGAAAAAAAGAAGACGAGGAACTGCAGACCGCACAAAGAAAAAGGGCAGAAGGAACAAGAAGAGCGCAGAGAGTAGGCGAGACGGGAGACTCAACTCGACTGTTGAGGGTCACCGGGCGAGAGAATCGAGTTCGCCGACGACGGTGTGATGTGGCGGCGGCGTGCGTCGGCACGCGACAGAAACGACGCCTCCGCTCGCGCCCCCCCACTTCCGTCCCGCGGCCGTCACAGCAGCGCCAGCCGTCGCACGCGTCACTCGCACGCGCGCGCTTCCCCATTCGCCACGCCGATCAGCGCGGCTCAGTCTCTGGCGCGGCGATGCTTCAGTGATGACCGCGAAGAGCAAACGCGCAGCGGAACCCCGCAGAGCCAACAAACCGCTCATGGAGAAAAGACGCAGGGCGCGCATCAACCAGAGTCTCGCCGCTCTGAAGGCGCTAATACTCGACAGCGCCAAACAGGACAACACCAAACACTCCAAACTGGAAAAAGCCGATATCTTAGAATTAACAGTGCGCCATTTTCAACGACACAGAAGTTTAGAAACGCCGGGGATTCACAAGTATCGCGCCGGCTACTCCGACTGCGTTAAGGAAGTGCAACGATACCTAGAAACACCCGACGCCCACACCATGACCGTCATGGAAGCTGGCGTAAAACAACGTCTCCTCAGACACCTAGACAATTGCATCACGGAAGTCGACAGCGATATCCGACCGCAAAATCAGCCGCCACCCCCCATACCAGAAGACCGCCTGCAACCTCCAGATTCTAGCACCGTCGAGGAGGTCAACAATAACGCCTCGAAAACCGGCGAAATCGTCTTAAACCCTCAGCAACACCAAGATTTGAAACCGCCCCTACTACCCACGAAAATGGTCAAAACTTACGACGGCAGCTTCGTCTTCGTACTCCCGTCGCATTACCTGCAACTAGCTAGCGCTCTCGGCATCAATTTGCGACCCCAAGCCGAGCCTCCCCAACACATGGAGCAGAGCCCACAATCCGCCTCTGTCGTCGTGAAGGAAGAGGAACCTGAGGAAGTCGGCGGGCAACAGAATAAGTGCGAGAGACCCCTCGATTACAGCAAAAATAACGACTCATGTGATATGTGGCGACCTTGGTAGAACACTATAGACGCGATTGTTTGTGTTGCGCACCCATTTATTTAATCATTACTTTTATTAATTATTTTTAAATTTTACGTGCATAAGATTGTTAAATGAAAAAAGAGCAAATTGTTATATAATTTTTATTTGTATATAGGTACATGCATAATATGATGTAAAAGATGTATTAAATTAATAATAAATGTAAAATCTAGTCAGCATAATAAAAAGATTATATTTATTTTAATTTAGTTAAGAAAAAATAATTTTATTTAAATTGTAAATATATTGTACATAAGTGTATATTTCAAATGAAACTTTATGTAAAAGCTATAATAAAAATAAAATCAGACAAAATCATTTTTTACTTCCATATCGAAATATAAACGAACAGAAAAAAACTTTCAAATATTTAACAAGAGCTGGAAATCACATTCTTAGTTTCTTGTTAAAATCATATCTTTAACGCAGAGCGCCATCTGTTCAATAAGAGCGACGATAGCATCCAAAGCCCTATGTATTTTAAATTTGTACTGGAGGCCGGTAATAAAGACATCTCTTTTTGTGGAATATGAAATCTTTTTTGACTTATGTTAAACCACAATTAAAACAATAAAAATAGTTATACATAAATTTATTTATTTGTTTATAAACAACATTTCTTTAACATGTTTCGGTATCCTGACTTTTTTCCGTTTTTTCTTAATACCATCAAGGGAATCGTCATTCACTTTTGCTTTTTCACCATGCCGTTGTATCTTGGGTTTTTTCCTTTTACAAGATAAAGGATTTGGACCTTTCTTTCCTTTTCTTTTCCTAGATATTTCTACTTCATCCTCTACTAACCCACTCTGCCTCTTTAATTTGGCTATAACAACCTTTTCCATAGGCAAAACTCCGACACGTTCACTAGCACTGCGAGCGGATACTTGCATCGATACTAGAGAAGGTGCAGGTAGTACTGGTGCCTTGTCATGTAAATACAAAATGGGAACACCAGGCATAGACGTTAACTGCCTTTGTAAATCACGATCTTGTGTAGCAACTATGTAATGTTGTTTATTGAAGTCCCTAACCATGGATAGGAAGCATTTCGCGCCTGATACGGGGTTGCCTTCGTGGCCGCATTTATGTAGTGCATACTGTTTTAAGACGAGTAAAGCGCCATGCAATTTTGGACCAAAATTTTCGGTTTCGATGATCGCGCATTGTGTCGTTAAGAGTTTTAATTCGCCTTGGAGATATTTCGGGATGTTATCTGCTATATTCACTTGACTCTGTAAAATTTATTTGTTTTTTTTATGTTAAACAAGTAAAACTATTATAATATATACGGTATACTTGCATTTAACGCAGCTAAGCAGAACGTTCCGTCAACTAATATTTGATAGGGTTGGCGAAAGCCGAAATTGTTACTGTAGAAACTTAAATGTCGGGTTACTTTTTTATAACGTTTAATTTTCATTTTTGTTCTAGTTTCTGTTTATTTGACTTTACTTAGTAACAAAGACGTGAAATATTTGAGGTTAGTATATTATTTGACATTTATGAAGCGATTACCAACATAAATAATTAGAATGGGGAATTAGTTAGTTAGTGTAACAGCGGCAGATATTAATGCTAAATTATGTGTAATATTATCTAACATACCTCAGATAGAAATGTGCTATTTAAATTCTATAGAGCAATAGGTATTTTTCAAATTATTTTGAAGAAAAGAAACTTTTGTCCATCTTGTATTTAAGTTGGTAGTACATCGTATAAACCTGTTTTTCTTACGCGTAAATGCGTATTTTTGTGGGTATCCAATTTTTTATCGCATTATAAAAATAGTAGTGTAGTAATTAATCGACATGTTTTAATAACAACGGTTGTTAACAACAATTATCGACAAATATGTCTTTGGCGTTTGCACAAAGGGGAACTCGTCCCCCGAACCCTGCACAAATACAAAAAATGCTTGACGAGAACGGACATTTGATCCAAACCATCCAGGACTTTCAAAGTAAAGGAAAGGCCCAGGAGTGCGTGCAATATCAACAAATTCTGCACAGGAATTTAGTATACCTGGCCAGTATAGCGGATGCTTCACAAAATGTACACGCTTTACTCCCGGTAAGTTCCTTTTCACTGATATTAAGCTTAATCTGTACGGATATATGCATTTTAGATGTTACAGCCGCCACAAGGTGCCGCACCTGCACACGGACAACCGCAGAGTACTGATCAGCACATGAATAACTACAATCATCAGCAGCAACCGGGTTATAGGCAGCCCGTGGGTCCTCAACGCCCCGGGGCAGCACCGCAACCATATCCGCAGAGGGGATATCAGCAAATTCAGTATCCGAGCGGATATCCTCCTCAAGGTGGGGCTTATCCTCAACAAGGACAATATCCACCAAGTCAGCCACCAGGGTATCCGGCGAATACTCAAGGAAGTTACGGACAACCACCCTCAAATACGGCTCATACTAATTATCCACAACCTGGGTATGGCACACCACCTCCCCCGAATAATACTCCTCCTCAACCGAATCCATATCCCCCACCGAACGCTCCACAAAATCAACCTTCTTCTTATGCCGGACCTACGTCTAATCCTCCGTATACAAATTCCGCGGCACCGCAAAATTATCCCCCACAACAAGGATATCCCCCTCAACAATCGTACCCACCTGCACCTTCCTCCGTTAGCCAGCCTCAGAACACTCCAACGTACGGTAACCAACCTAGCCCAGGTCCTAATAATTTTCCTCCAAACAACGCACAATCACCACCATTTACTGGTTCTCAAGCAAATACACAAACCCCCGCTGTGACTTCTGCCACTCCCCAGACTTCGCAGCCCTATCAGGCTCCTTATCCACCCAATTCGCAACCGTCAAATCCCAATGCGGGCTTTACCCCACCTCCGAATCAAGGGTATCCCCCCGGTGGACCTGCCAATAATTACGGATATCCTCCACAACCTGGGTATCCTCCTCAACCTCAATACGGGACACAACCGCAAGGATACCAGTATCCCCGTCCACCGGCTGCTCAACCTCCCCAACCACAAGGACAATATGGATATAATTATCCCCCGCAACCTGCTCCACAATAAATAAAAAAGAAAGACTCGATTTTTATGTAAGTATAGATATCATAGTTAAGTTTTTATACATGTAATTTATTTACATATCTTTTGTCTTATTATTATTTTTTACATATCTGCAATAATTATATTTGAACCATGTATTACTTCATTTCATGATCATGTATAAAACAAAACTTACATTTGCTGTATTACTTTTAAGCGTTTAGACGAAGAGAAAATGAAACGAAAAAAAAAAAACGTTGTGAAACTTACTGTAAAGGGATAAAGAAAGACGAATAAATATTATGATCTGGAAGAATCAAAAATCAGCAAATTCTTTTTCGTATTTATCAACCGTTTCGATCTGCAATTGAATTTCTCCATTGCTGTCAAAGTGTTGTGTATCCCCCGGATTCGCGCAGTTAGGAATAAAGGGTGGCTTGGCGGCCTTCTCGTAGATTTCCAACCAGTCGATCTCTCTAAAGAATACGTGGTTTTTAATATCGTAGACGCCCTTTTTTAATATGCCATAGCTAAAATATTAAAGTGGATATTTACATGGAAATTTATTGGTTTTTTTGGGCAAAAATTAGTAACACCCTGTATGCGATGTGTCCCTGATATAAAAAGTGTACAAGATGGGACGTAACGCTTACTTGAGTTTCAGACTTGTGACTTGTTCTGTGTTCACCGAACAGATGGAGTGATCACGTGACGATCTTTCCCGTGCAAAGCCGGTTTTACACTGGAATACAGAACCCATTTCGGCTGAATATTCGCCTTTATAATGAAAAGTAAACTTTTATTTTGTATTTTTGCTGTCTATTGCAATCTGATTTTTATTTTAGGGTGGAGCAAATAAATAAAGATGGCGTAGGGGGAAATTTAAAATATTGTGTGTGGTCGGCTCAAAAAAATTTAATTTTTCTTAATAAGACGGTGTTTAATATGTTAAAAAAGTACTTGTGCCGTAACAAAAAGAAATCGGGTTTTATTTTAGATGTTTTGAATATGGATGTTTTTATGCTTATGAAAAAATGATTAATAAAAATTAGCCACGTTAAAAAATTCCAACACTACAAAAAACACCAAAAAGCCTACTCAAAGTTTTGTATATTGTACATTTATTATAAATACAATTATATTGACATTCCCAAGCAGCAAAATTCAAATTTGCCGCAATTATTTTTAGTAACTTCAACATTAAGCATGTAATTAATTACCTACAATTTTGTATTACATCAATGGGTATTTTAATATCTTCAAGTTGAAGTTACTAAGAATAATTGCGGCAAATTTGAATTGTGCTGCTTGGGTTGTTTTACCTTGCCCGTTATATTTTATGTGGTAATAGAGTCTTAAAAAAGGCAAATATCCAATATAGAGGAAAAGACGAGATCAAAACTGAAATGAATAAATTCACGAGACGGCGCAGAGGGATAAAGAGGTTATGTTTGATTATATATAAACATTACCTATCCTTGGTATGAAATACAGCAATGTATTATACATTTTAAATCAATGAATTTAATGTTTTATTATCTTTCTGTTCTATTTTAGCAGTGCAATAGCTGTCATATTTGTTTTTAAAAAATATAAATATACCTCTGGAATGCCTGTCGCTCGTTCCATACTCCGTATCGTTAACCAAACGTTAGCAGATGTCTTTAAGGAAAATCCCCGACACATCTACCGCCCAGCCGTGGATTCATGGAGCAATCTCAAAAGCGAAATCTGAACGAGCGACAGGCATTCCTCTGACGTGCACTGATGAGGACTAAGTGAGTCCGAAACAGCTGTCTGTACGTGAGGAATGCCTGGAACTATACAATCAGACGTGTTGAGTGATCTCAGAAGTATATTTATATATTTTCTTAAATATATTTTTTGTATACTTTTTCTGATATTTGTTTTTAGCAAGAAACGAACAGAAATTTAATCTTAGAACTTATGATGCTATTTTCACCCTTATTTAAACAGTCTCTAGCTTCATTCGAATAATCGCTTCTTGAATTTTAAAGGATGTCATTTAATACGATTTTTTAATTTACATCGTTTGCAACGGACTTTTCGGAAGTTCTTACCAACCGATAAAAAGCTTAGTTTTCGTATCACCCATTTTTTGTATTCCATCTGTTCGGTGAATGCAGTATAGATTACAACCTTACAAATTCATGCGAAATTTCCGAAAAGAAAAAATTACGCGACCAAATATTAACGGGTCATGTTATATTATATTTGGCACACACCGTATACATAATCATAAATCTAAAGAAGACTAACCGTCTTGATAAGTCAGTTTGAAGCAAATTCCTGATCAGATCCTTTATTTCCAATCCGAAATCAACGGGATACCTGTATTTCAGTCCAACAATCTTCTCATACGTTACCATCTGATCCGGATCGTAAAACGGGGCATATCCGGCCGCCATCTCATAGATTAGCACGCCAAACGACCACCAATCAACGCTCTGACCGTAACCTTTACTCAAAATAATTTCCGGGGCTAGATAATCCGGAGTCCCGCATAGTGTCCACGTCCTAGTTCTGACATACTATTCGTGTTTGTGGGGGACATACATGTTTTTTATATTTCGAAAATCAAAATTCAAATATGTCGCAATCATTTTTAGTAACTTCAACATAAATATATTAAAATACCTATTAATTTGATACAAACTCGTAGGTAATTTCATGCTTCAATGTTGGAAGGTACTAAAAATTATAGCGGCAAATTTGAATTTTGCTGTGTGGGGACCTTACCTTGCAGAAGCCGAAATCGGTAATTTTCAAATAACCATCGTCACTCACTAAAATATTTTCAGGTTTCAAATCCCTGTACACCAAATGTAAGTAGTGCAAATATTCTAAACCCAAAACGACTTGAGCGGCGTAAAACTTACAAAGGTCTTCTTGAAATTTCTTCTTTCTAACAATCGATTTTTTTTTAATTACAATATATTTATTTATTTGTCGACGATTATTACTTTCTTAAATGTGTAAACATATCACCGCCGCTGATAAAGGGCATTATGAAATAGATATAGCTCGTATCTTTGAAACAGAATTCCATATTGACGACGAAAGGAAAATTGATAGATTGCAGAATTCTCTTCTCATACAACGTATGCTGTACTTGCTTAGTTTTCACTAGAAGGGCTTTTTGTTGTATTTTCATAGCATAAAAGTTTTTAGTCGCTTGATGCCTAACTAAAACCTGTACACATAAAAATTGAGAGGAAATATACCTTAAAATTAGCGCTTTGTTTTTCGGCTAAATATCGAATGTCCAAAATTTATGCGTTCAGCCAAAAACCGATTATAAAAATGGTTCGCGATACACGATGTCAGATTTATTCAACGTACCACTTGTCCGAATCCTCCAGCGCCTAATACACCACAAATATCGAAACCTTTAAGCGGTCCGGAAGCTTCCGGCCTTTTCATCCAGAACTTGTCGAATTGAAACCGCATCTTGTCTAAACGTTTCTCGTATTCAACTTGAGCCGGTGTCTAAAACAGATTCGGCGCACTTACCTAATTTCAATCAGAACACAAAATTTTACCAACCCTATGTATCGATTCCGCATCTTTTCCGCGCAGATCTTGCGTAGTAAAAGCTAAATTCTTCAGTTTTTGACTTGTGGTCATGATATAGTCTTTGCTTGTGATTCGATTGTCAACCAACCGGTAAAAATAACAATTTAATCGGTTCGCGATAAATGTTACTAGATTTTTACTTGGTAACGCGTTTATTTGTGAATATTGGTGTAAATTATGATGGATTTGGGTGTATTCTATAATTTTAACAGGTATGATGAAGCGAAACCTGTAATTGTTATCGTTTATTTTAAATAGAAAGGAGTTATTAAATTTTTATTTGACATTTATTTGAAACTTTCGCCGCAGAAGTTCAAACGCCACACACCCCGGGGCGCTGTAATCAATATCTATTTAATGCATTTTTTGATTTATGGCAAAGTTTGAGGTTAATTTTACAATAGTGTTTAGTTAATTCTGAAAAAAAAACTTGAATTGTTTTATTATCTCAATAGATACACTTAAGAAATAATTTATAAGGAATGATTTTTTTATATAACCGACTAAAATAGATGAAATTAATTCTATAACTCCTAGACGTATTTGAAGCTAAATAAAATAAATATTTATATCTGATTAGAAATAATGTTTTTTTTTAATACTTGAGGCCGCTTTACAGTCGGTAATATTTATTGCAATCTATTTTTCTTGCAAGATTAGTTTGGTTTTATTCAATGCATTATTTTTGACAATCAGTTTCGCCAACTACTGCTACCAACGAAAACGAAATGGAACTACAGAAATTGTCAAATTAGAATTAAAACTGCTTGTTTGGCACTTATTATTGCTGCGTTTGAATTATTAGAGAAAATACAAGCATTCGAAGCACAAGACGGTGGCTGAAGCCCTTATTGAAAAAGAAAATGTTAGACACTGGAATAAACAGAATATAAAGAAAGATCCAAAATAAAATGGCGGAAAATTAATAGTACTTTTTTTTTATTCGGAAACCCTAAAATGATTAAAATTGTGATAATTATGTTGGCCGCACTGCACAAACAAGACAAACCGAAGTCATTTTTCTTCTCTATTGACAAAAATCGCTAACTCACTCCAAACTTCTATCACTAAGATTTTCTTTTACAATTTTTAACTTGAACCCCCTTCTTTTTGCGATACGCTTTTAAGTATCGAATCATAAGTAATCAAAAATGGTGCAATAAAGCAAAAAAGTTAAAATGAAAAAAAACTCGCGGATATATAATATAAATTTTGTTTTCTTATAAAACCTCCATTCTTTTCTGTTTTCAAATGGAAATTAATTTTATGCTTTTCACTCTGATATATTATCATCGAAAACAAAACAAGAAAATATTACCCAAGGATAAAACATTATAAAAATGAAATCGTACACAGAGAAAAACATAAATGGGGATTATAAATGATAATTTTTTTTATTAACCTTTTGTAAATTCAGAATTAGTATGTTACATATACATATATCAGAATAACATTAAATAGTGCCACGTGACCTTAATATACTTTGTTTAAATCCTAAACCCGTTTCTTTTACGTCCAAATACTCTGTTATATTCATCGATCTGCGAAACGAAACAATTATTTTAAGCACAAAACATAAAATTACTAACTTACCCAATCTTTCGTAAGCAAGTGAATATGCTCATCGACCGTAAGGGGCTTTATGTATCCAGGAATACTGATTTTAACCTTACTAGGGGGTGGTTTCTCGTCGACACAATCGAAAACACTCCTATATTCACCGGGCACTAGGCTTTTCACCATATAAGGCCCTTCGAGGTGATAACCTAGCTTGCGATAGTAATTTCTGGTACCGACCCCGGAAATAACAGCAATTTTCGTTGATACGTGCTCCCTGATCGCTATCCTTTCTGCTCTTTCCATCAAGAGGATTCCGTAGCCCTGGTGTTGGAATTTATCGAGATCTCTCTCGTGTATCGAAACAGCTTGACCATATACGTGCAATTCACGTATGATCGAGCAGTTTCCTTGCAATTCCGGTCTGAAAGTGTGTTTGCCGCACCTTCGAAGTCTGTACGAGAGAAAAAATATTAAACATGTAACGTAACCATGAGAAATTGTAATATAATACCTCAGGAGACCTATTAGTATATCTTGTTTGGGATCTTCGTAACTTAAAAACGTTTCTTTACCATCATTTGCCCAATAATCCCTTCGTACAAATTCTACGTCGTGTGGTTTTACTTTTTTATGTATTTCATTGATTCCTACTTCTCTCGTTCGTATATCTCTACATTTCAAGCCGAGATCTGCCATTCTAGCTAATGCTAGTTCTCTTAAATTGCCATGTTCGACACCAGAGCTAAAAAATAACAAATTATTTCAATTAGAATATCAAAGATGTTAACACAGTCTACACTTTCTTAGTGTCTTTTTGTTGCAACAATTTTCCTAAATCCGAAAATAGGGAGGATCTAATGATAGAAAATTGTACTCACCTGACCAATGGCATGGGTATATCGCGTTGTACACGATAAACCCTAGTCCAGGGAGGCACCAATGCCAAGATATTGGCTATCAAGTCGACCAAAACTGAAGGTGGGTAGCTCTTGTATCGTCCAGTTTTCCACAATTCATACAAACCAGTTCCTCGTATGACTAATGTTGGATATATTTTCAAACCATCACAACGGAAAGCTGGATTTTTAAAAAATTCCTATAAAATAAAGATTTAGAGCTAAATTTAAATGTTTGGAATACAGTATTAAAAAGAAATGGGATGAAACTTAATAAAGCAAAAACAAAAGTGTGGGTAATTTAGGTTTTTTGCTTATATATATAAATTGACTGTAAAATAAACATTATAAAAACTACAAAGGACGTGCACAAGATTATAAACTTACCACAAATTGTTCGACATCCCTTTCATAATCGACGTTTGGTAAGTTAGGCATCATATGACAGACTACTTTGAATCCGGCGTCCTTTGCGAGGCAAAACGTCTTGCACACATCGGCAACCGTATGTCCACGATTTGTATCTCGTGCTACATCTTCGTATATTGATTGCAAACCTATAAAAAAGCAAAAATTACAATGGAATCATCATTTCAAATACTTCACAGTTTGCTCATTACCGATTTCTAATCTGGTGCAACCATATTTCAACATATCTGAAAGGTGTTTCTGCTGACAATAGTCTGGTCTCGTCTCAATCGTTATCCCTATACATTTAGTTTTTGACCTTTCAGAATACTTCACTGCTTCCTCTACAGAGCTACTTTTATGTCCTGACAAGGCGTCGTGTAGATTTCTTATAAAATAATCCTTATAATCATCTGGGAGGCTCATGAATGTGCCTCCCATAACAATAAATTCCACCTTATCTACCGAGTGCCCCAGTTGTTTTAACTATTAAAATGTATAAAATAAAAATTGGTTTTAACAATTCAAAATATTTACTTGTTCTATCCGATGCCTCGTTTGCAGATAAGGATCGTAACGTGCCCTGATTGCCCTCATCGAAGTCGGTTCGTAACCGGTATAACTCTGAGTTGAATATTCGAAATCCGAGTCCGGACCTCCAGGGCAATAAACACAGATATTCCCTGTATAATTTATGTGAGGGCACCTGTGCGGTTTGCACATAACAGCTACTACAGAAATCTATGGAAAACACAAACCTAAATTTGATACTTTAAAAAAAAATGAAGAAAGCTTACCCCGCTAGCTGATCGTATAGGTTTTGCCATCAATTTTGGTACCAGGACCTTTCTATAATCAATTGGAACAGCCGCAATGATATCGACCAATCTTGGAGACGACGACAAGCCATATTTTGCCGCAATTTGATTCTTTAAATGATTCAAATTGACGTCTCTTTTTTCTTTGTGAGCCTTAATTAGAAGCTGTACAATCTCAGCTACAGTTATTACTTTCTTTTCTTCGATTGTCAAATAGGAGTATTCTAAAAAATTAAGATGAAAGTAAGTTGTTCAAAGCGCAATGTTTACCTGTATTAAATACCGTCTCTGCGTCGTCCCATTGTGATCAAAATTTAATTTTTGCCGATATTATAAGGCTATTATATTAAAATTAAGTCACTGCTTAAGCGCTGCGATTTTGGTTTGGTTAGCAATGAAAAAAATTCATAGCTACGATGATTCCATAAAGCTATAACTGTAAAGCGTTTAGAAGTTGAGAATTAATATTTTAAACATATGCCTTCTAAGTAAAATGCGTGTTAAAAGAGGTTAAAAGGTTGTATTTGTCTATTTATTGATGAAAGTATGAAGATGGGTTCGTATTAACAAAATGGAAAAGGTTTTACAAGAACCATCAATCTACAAATTTTCTTAACACAATAAATATTCTAATAAAATGTATACATTTTTTTGTATAATCCTTGTGTTATTGGTATGTACAAGGGTATAATCAAAAATTAATATTTCAGTGACATTCCAATTTCTTTCCCATCTCTAAATCCAGGGACGATGTTAGTACCGCATTTTAACGTTATCTGAGCGAGCTAAATTAAGCGCAAAATGCGTATTCAATTGGCTATTTCAAATATCCCGCCTTTTCAGTATCGAACAGCGTGCTCCGCTACGAACGGCCTTTGCTCCATCTTTTGCTATCAACTGACCGGCAAATTTCTAGAAACTTCTTTGTACTATAGGATTTTGTGGGGTGTAGATCTCATTGGTTCGACTCGATTCCGATACAAAAATGGTAAGTACGCGTTACATGTAATAAATCAAAGCAAGCTCGTGGTAGATCGTAGATCGCAATTGTTACAAATCAGAAAAATTGTCAGAAACACGTTTCTTTTCACATCGAATATTTACGTGATATAAGAATAGATAAAGATGTTGAGTGAATTGGTAGTACACTATTGATTATCCTGTGTTTTTTTGTCTTATTTGATCAAATTTCCAGTCCGTAGCAGCTAAGAAACTGATACCGCTCTTCGACCGCGTACTAATTAAGAAATTCGAAGCCATCACCAAGACGAAAGGTGGTATCGTAATACCAGAGAAAGCTGCAGCGAAAGTTTTGAAAGGCACAGTCGTGGCAGTAGGTCCGGGATCGAGAAATCAGGTATGAAGTGACAAAAAATGATTTTGTAATATGTACTGTTTAATCGTCTTATTTTAGAATGGAGATCTCGTTCCACTTGCCGTAAAAGTAGGCGATAGTGTTTTGCTGCCGGAATATGGAGGTACCAAAGTAGATTTAGAAGAAAACAACGAATATCATCTATACAGAGAATCTGATATTTTGGCCAAATTGGACGCATAATTTAGTACAAACTCCTTTGTGTTTCAGCCGATTATATCGGATAATCACCAGGAAACGTTTAATTGATCTGTCCGATGTTTCCGATATAATCGACAAGCATTTTCGATCGTATCTTCATCAAGTTTAGTACGATCTAAAATTTACGTTTATGTACCTTTTTTAAGCATGCGAATGTTGTAGATAAAACGTTTTAGTTATAAATTAGTTGTTACATCATTTATATTGAGTAAATAAATTTTTTAAATAAAAATCAAATGGGTTTTTAATCATTAAATCTTTAATAAACAAACAAATCCTATCACAAACTTAGTATTTAGTTAAAAATTATTTCCGCATTGCTTTTGTTATTATCCCTTTTTTATTTACATCCTCTACTTGTAAAACATTTAGACCTTCCTCATTTGCACGCTGATGGGCGATATCTGTAAGCGCTCTAAACGAATGTGGCTCCCAACATGCCAAATCAGCCAAAACTTTACGATTCAACAATATTCCACACCTCGTTAATGCTTCCCTGAAAGTCTTGTACGCGATGCCATGCTGCTCGCATCCAGCTACTATACGAGTATCCCAAAGCTATAATAACTTGATAAGTTATGTAATTATTTTAAATAATTGATAACCTTACGTTTGCCATGTCCTGCTTCTTTAGTTTTCTGCCTTTAGTTGCGTAAACTAATGCTCTATGGACATACCTCACGGCGATACCGTAGCAGTTACGTTTTCTCCCTTGGAAGTGCTAGAGATTCAGTGAGATTCATCTGCTTTTGTAGTGTGTGGTGTTATTGATTTACTTACAGCAGCTAGTTTGAATATCCTGCGTTTCCTCCAGATTTCATCTGGACCGCGACTTCTAATGAAATTCGTTACTGTCGTAAAAACCATTTTATTCGAATTGTTTCATAAATAATTTAAATAGCAGGCTTCTATATGAGTAGTTCAAGAAGTTAAAGTATTCATTCAATGGTCGTAATCCCTGTATATAACACGCGACCAATATCCATAAAATAAAAAGCAAATATTCCTAAATTATACAAAGTCCTTCATAAGAAATTTAACAAAATTTAAGGTTTTGTTAAAATAAAAAATATTATGTTAATATGATATATGTTAGGAGAAGATATTTTAACGTTATTTACACAAATATTTATTGATATTATATACTTGTTTTCACTCTGTATATAATGTTAATAGATTTTTCGGATTGTTAGAAAATACTCATTACTCTGCTGTATTGATTCTGGCGAATGTATAACTTGCTTCATCTATATCTAATACATACATACATCGAAGAAATACATTTCTTGTACGACTAATGTCATCGTGTGCCTGTGCTCCTTTAAAAAAGAGCACATGCACTTATGGGACTATTTGCATCGCTATCTAGTTGTAGAATTAACATCCCAAGCAGCAAAAGTCAAATTTGCCGCAATTATTTTTAGTAACTTCAACTTAAGGACATTACAATACCCATTAATACAATACAAAATTGTAGGTAATTTAATGATTTAATGTTGAAGTTACTAAAAATTATTGCGGCAAATTTGAATTGTGCTGCTTGGGATAGAATTATCTCGCTTACTACAGCACAATCCTGTCAATATTTTCAAACAATTTGAATAGAGGGTAATTAGCTACATGATTGCTTGTTTATTATAGATTTGTTCCAACACGCAATTCGCGTATGGTTCGTGAACCAATCGGACAATAAATTGGAGTTCTCGTGAACTGAATTATTGATACAGTCTGGTTCACGTGCAGATGCGGTCGGTAATAACGGTTTGGGTGGCCAGTTGCTAAGATAGTTCTAATCATTAATTAACTCTTCATTAACTCTAACATGCCTATGCCAACACGAAAATACAGAATTTCCTAAAGGGCGAATTGTACAGTGCTATGCAGTGTGAAGTTTCGTTTTATTTTTGCTGAACGCCTCTGTTTAAACGATAAATGGAATATCAAATGAATAATGTCACATAAACTAAATATTTGTAATAGCTTTTGTCTTATAATACTACTAAGAATGTGTGAAATCAAGAAAATGATTCCGATATTTGATGATATACAATGAAAGGAAAGGAATGAATGAAAGGAAACTTGGAGCAATTTTTAACATTTCTCAATCGGATCAGCTGTCATCGAACTGTTGAAATGGCGTTCGCAAAATGACAGCTCCCAAAGATAAAAATGTTTATTTATTAAGCAATAAACATCGTGATGATTAAAGTTTGTTAATTTAATTAAACAGCTCACAAGTGCGGCAAATATGGAAGTACTTCCAGGTATAATTTCGTAACGTTTTAGGAGATATAGTAGTCGTATTGTTCCCGTTATATGCAAACCCCTGTAAATTTTTAGAAATGGGTACGGATCTTCTTTTCTATGTCGCACGTATAGCTTCTGCCTCATTTCTTGCATGCCGCTTGCTGAAAATGTAAAACCCCATCAGCCACACCCACCCTTTGTTCACTTATATTATGTTTTTGTAGAAGGAATCAGTGCACCAGGAAAACGCGGCCCCGGATTGTATGAATTTCTGGTGGAGGCGGAGTTGCAGCAGTACTTTAATAGCCTCAAGTAAGTATTTGTTTTAAGACATATAACTTTTATTTAAAAATGTCATACTTCAGGAATGAACTAAAAGTTACCAATCCGTCACAATTAAAATTTACTACCGAGGCTGATTTGTCGGAATTGGGCATGTCGAAACCTGAAATGAGGAGGTTGAAGAAGTACTATGAAAAGCATTTCTCAAATAATTACCTCTCGAAATTCAAGAAATTGATACTAACAGCACGGAAACAAGAAGCATCCTCGCACGATATGTCTCATCCGTTAAACAGCGAGAACTTGCCGATATCCCGGATGTCTCGATTCCCTAATAAGCATATCATACCTCCGGCAAACATCACGGTCAATAAGGAGTTGGGGATTGGGGAATTCGGGGTCGTCCAACAGGGCGTTTGGTGTAACGAAGGAGAACGGATACAAGTGGCGATTAAATGCCTGTCGCGGGACAGGATGCAGACGAACACGTTGGAATTTCTTAAGGAGGCGGAGATAATGCATTCGATCGATCACGAGCACATTGTGCGATTATTTGGCGTCGTTTTAAATACTGGGAGTCTCATGTTGGTAACGGAACTAGCTCCATTACGTTCGCTATTGGAATGCCTGAAGGAGCCTTCATTGAAATCTAGTTTTCCTGTACTTACTTTGTGTGATTTTGCGGTGCAAATTTGTGATGGTATGCAGTACTTAGAAGCAAAACGTTTGATACACAGGTAAGGTTAAATCAATGTGTTGATATATACATATATTTAATATTTTGAAAATTTTGTCTCATCGCTACTTCATAAATCTTTTGTATGGGGCAGAGTAGGGCATTATTTGATTGGTAATTGAATAAGTCAAAAATTCTTATGATTCTCAACTACAAATATTCATTATTGACGGTGTTCACTCTCAGTGGGGATGGGTTGCTACCAACGAAGCTGTTATTTTGTAGCTGCTAACTACTGGTAGCAGTCCGTAGCAGCTACCAAATTCCAAAATAAACTGCTACGTCTGTAGCAGTTTTCTGACGTAGTAGACAAATAGAGATTCGTCGAGTACACAATGTTTTATCACATTGTGAAACATCGAATGCAGATTTGTTAAGATCTCACTTTAAAAACTGTTTCTTTGCATCGGGTATTAGATACAGATAACCCATTACCAGTGGGTGGTGGTGCAAATATATTTTTCTTGGACTCTTTATCAATATACGGCGGTCCACCTGAAGACTCGTTTTTCGAGGTTGACCTCTTGTTTCATTATGATTTTTAATTTCAATGCATCATTCATAGTGAGCATCCTATTGCATTTACAATTTTTCTATAAGAATATCCGTCTTTTGCGAATTTTCGTATAATTTGCGTATTTCAGGGGAACAGTGTTTCTTTCGTCCCATTTTTAGTTTTTTTTTCAAATAATGATGCCTAAAATAGAATCCTAAACAGTGTATTCAATAACGTACGCCCTATGTATGCCTTTTAGAGTATTTAATATAAGTGGCACGTACACTTACAGAAATGGAGCAGCAATATTTCTGTATTGTCAAGCGTGCGATCTTTGTATTTATTTTTTTGTCCAGGCCGTTAACCTTGTACAATGACAGTTAGCTAAGCTATACCGGCAATACCAGTAATATTAATATCAAGCCAATGACGATGCCATAACCCTTCAATGGAGGAAACTGCCTCTAGGAACAACAGTTTGACGATAATATTTAATTTTATAATCCTCAAGTAACTGTTTTTTACTAATTATTTTGTTCATAAGTGTATATAGGATGTAAGATGTTATGTTTGAATGAGGGGAGATTAACTCCCTCTATCCGTGAATATCGAAATTATTGCTGGTTGCGCCGAATATTTATATACATATGCAATGCACATTTATTACTATTTATAATTATAAACCATATCTTTTGTTGTTTTATAGAGATTTAGCTGCGAGGAACATCCTAGTTTTCTCGAAGAACAAAGTGAAAATCTCCGACTTCGGTTTAAGTCGCGCCCTTGGTCAAGGCAAAGATTACTACCAGACAAACTTCAACGTCAACTTAAAATTGCCGATAGCCTGGTGCGCACCGGAATGCATTAGCTACCTGAGGTTCACCACCGCTAGTGACGTCTGGGCATTCGGTGTCACCCTATGGGAGATGTTCTCGTACGGATTCCAACCGTGGGCGGCGCTGACGGGCCAACAGATCCTGGAGGCGATAGACGAGCCTAATTTTCAACGCTTAGAGCAACCGGATTGTTGCCCCCTCGATCACTATCAGTTGATGTTGGACTGTTGGAAGCACGAAGCGGTATCGAGACCCAGGTTTGCAGATATCGCGACGAAGTTAGTGGATTGCAGACCGGAGCAGGTACAGGCTAAGAATACGTCGTGCGATGGGCCGCATCTGTTACCGTTTCGCGTCGGGGACGTCATAACGGTGTTGGATAAGATGTAAGTGTAAAATCCACTTATTTCGGTGGAATCGCACGTAATAGTGTTTTGTGATTTTCGCGCAGCTCTCATCGTCCGTTGTGGAAGGGCGTCGCGGCAAGCGGTAAGACTGGTTTGTTCGATCCGATTAATGTGGTTGCCTATCTCGGAAGCGATTTACCCACCTCCACGTTCTTACGGACTGATTCCACCCGCACTTCGGCTAGGCGCAAGCTGAGGAGCGAAATGATCAGTGCTCCGCAAGGTGATTTGAAACATACCGGCCATGTTGGGTTGGACGGTGCGTACTTCGGCGATTTGAGCTTCCTAGGTGGCGCTAAGGTTAGCTACTTCATTTCCTTTTGTACTCAATTGCTTGATTGTTTTTGCACGATCATCAAACATTTTGAACTATTTTTAAAAGCTTTATATTAACTTGAGCTGTATCGGTACTGCCAGTTAGTCACTAGTGCAATTTTAACACAATTCTGGATGTTCTAGCGATTTGAAAATTTCCACACTTGCGTACCCGAGATGACAGGATTATATTAATGTGCTTTCGAGCAGATTTGATTATGGATTGTTATTAAAAATTTCGATAAAGGTGCCTTACTTGCCGGCTAGTAAACCATGTACTGCAGAAAAGAAATTTAAAAACCAAAAACATCCACACGCGAGATTTCAAGCGAATGCGCAGTTTCCACAGAAAAAGCTCGCCTAATTCTTAAACAAAATAAAT
>JARFOC010000219.1:0-14367 GCA_031763485.1 Osmoderma eremita | reverse complement strand
GCTCTTGAAACATATGTACCGAATTTTATTAAATTAACTTTGTGCGGTGTGGATCTCCCGATACTGCGTATTAGTAATAACTAGACTTAGGCAATTTACACGCAGCGGTGTATTACGGACATTGTTCTATTCATAGACACACTACAAAAATAGTTTCACAGTTCAGTATACAGGGTGAAACATTAGTGTGGCAAAGCTGGATATATCCGTTATCATATAAGATATCAAAGAAAGTTATTTACGAAAATTGTAGACAGTCTTAAACTCAACATTTTAAAATTATTTTCATATCATCAGGGTGATCCTGTATATTATTTCAGATTAGGTTAAGCTTATGCCTCACACCCACATAAAATACAGGGAGATTCATTTAAAATAATTGAAAACTTGACTCGCGCTGTATTCAGTTTTGACAATTTTTAAAAAATGTCACTGCTATAAAACAGCCAATATCAACAATCTATGCTTTCAATTTCAGACTGTATCGTTTCCAGAATATAAGACCTTGAACTCACAGTGATTTTCATATAAAATTGACCATAACTTCTGAAATACGCTGTTTAATTGAATGAAATTGTACATTGGAAGTGTAAGGCATGAGCTTACTTAAATTATGAAATAATATACAGGTTGTTTCATTTAAGAAAACGTATGTTTGATTCACCCTGGTGATATGAAACACTCTGTATATATGAAAATAATTTTAAAATGTTAAGTTTGAAGACTGCCTACAATTTTCGTAAATAACTTTTTTGGATATCTTATGTGATAAAGGACATATCGAGCGTTGCCACACTAATGCGTCACCCTGTACGTACTTAATCAAGTTAAGTGATAGGTAACTTGTTTAAATTGGAGTTATTTTCATTATTGTTGTGCTTCTTGGATATAGCGCATATTTTAAGCCTAAGATTAGTAATTACATTAGGTTATTCACTGAAGATGAGTGATGAAGCGAAAGTCATGCAGGAAACAATAATTACAGTATGTGGAGAAGTAATATATGTATCTTTAAGTAAAATATTTATATATTTCTGGCATTCTCTATTCACCTGTCCGTATATTTATCGATTGTTAAGTCGTTTTATTTCACGTTAAGTTATATAGTCGTGAAATAAAATTAGGTTTTCTGGTTGATTGACTTATTTGACGTCAGTTGATTACTGTATTCAATAGTATGTGGTTTAGATCTAAAGTATTGTTCGGTGTCGATAGTGATTTTTTGTTTGTTTAAATTTCAGGAACTCATGGCGAAGAACGTCATCTCAGTCTGCATATTCTGTCTAATTTGTGCCACTCATACGCCATGCGCTTCTCACGTGTCCACCACGACGACACGGAACACTCTGCGTTCAATAGAATACGATACACCCTACAAGGAACGACTAAAATCCAACTTCCACGTTCCAGAGGATGAGAATTCAGAGTCCAGAATAACCGGCCGGCTACTTGTCAAGCGCGACACAGCATCTACACATCTGGAACACAATAATAGAACTAGTTATAATAGTAATAATAATGATAACACTAGTAACGTTAGTAATAATAATAAAAATAATAGCGTCGTAAAGAGTGGTAAGAAGTACCTGACCCGTAACGAATTAGACATGGCCGAGTATATGAAGAAGTTGTTCAGTACCTACGGTGATGGTGATACGATGACCTTGAACGGGTTCGAGAAAATGATGGAGCGGTTGGGACTGATGAGGGAGCTTAGTACCAAACTGGATCGGAATGTTTTCGATGAGGGAAAGGCGGATAATGTATCTAAAAATCACGACGAGAAGGTGCTAAACACTCAAAACACTACGGTAGGTTGTGATATTTTTTACTATATTGTTTTTCCATCTATTGTATTTTGCTTGAAGCATAGTTACGATAAGAACATAATCATACTTAGGACCTTCCAAAGCGATGTTCACCTGTGACATCTGACTCTGTCTAACATTATCTTCCTTTGTAGATTCTACTAAGGATGGCAACTTAATTGCCAAGGTGATAAGGATTATTTTAGTTTTAGCAAATAGTAATGATTATGCAATTTCCAAGTTATATTAAATTTGAATTTTACGCTTTAAAATATCTCCGAATGTACACGCCAAAACGATGGTGCGGCTTCAGGGATTACATCAAGGTGGTTGAACTAAACCGTGTTTCTTGTTTATCCAATATAAACCATATCAGAGTCGTCGTATGATATCTCATAAATTCCACACATGTGTTTATGATTAGATATGTCATTACGCGAAGTGAACGCAACTGCCTGACTTTTAACACTCTATTTATTCCATTTGAGATTTTACAAATTCCTTTTCTCGCGGTTCTGTTAACAGTAAGATTTTGGAATTGTTTATATTTTTCTACCGTAAAGTTTGTGGTGCCCGAGAAAATCGTCAATGGTCGAATTTGTTGCACAAAAAACCATGAAGATATCGTCAACGTACCTAAAGCAGATTCTAGGGATATATTCGGCGTTCTTTTTCGTGTTTATTTCAAACTTACTCATAAAGAGATTAGCAATGAATGGGCAAAGGATTCCTCATTGTCGTACCTTCCAACTGTTCGTAAACTTTCCCGCCTATTACCAACCTATTATTCGACAGGCATAATTTAGTTAGGACCGGTTCTGAAATTGTGGGATAAAACACGATATACCAAGAATAAATTTCGCTGAAGGATATACTTTACTGCCGTAGATAGTAATACTAGGAATAACATAAGAATTATTTTCAGTTGGTAACAGAAACAAGTAACAGGCACGCGCAAACTTTAAAACTGGAAACGAACGATGAGCCAAAAGACACTAAAAATTGAGGATAGACTCAGTCTACCTACGAGTTAAATATCGCGGACAATCTGTCATTGTGTTTCAAATCGAAAATATTAATGCAATCCTACACTAAAATTCATTGGAATTTTTGAAAACATCCACCCGACATGTATTAAGGAAACATGTGAATAACATAGCTAGAACATATCAGTACGCATTATCAATATGTAAAGCCCATGAGATTTTACAAAAGTTTAAATTATAAAAACGAATATATAGCGAATGAACGAATATTATATTCCACTATTTCGGTAGCATATAATCTATTACTGACAAAAAAGATTATGGAAATACAATGAGGACCATTGGATGCAAGAGAAAAATAACCTAATTCATTGGACAATATTAAAGGAAAAAACTTTCTAAAACTGTCAATTTTCTTTTTCAAGTTACAGTAGATAACAGCCTATATCATTTGTGGCGTCGTTCAAATGCGTGATGAAATAAAAAAGTACTAAACTAATATGAAGCTTTTTTTATGTAAGCGCACGTATGCATAGTTGTAGATACAATTTCCAAAGGAGAAACTATAAACGCAAATGTAATAAACTTAACTACTATATTATGACAAAGGCCTGATCGTAAAACGACATACATATGTATGTATTCATTTAGGAAACGTTCGGATTCCAATGCATTTTATTTAGCACTCCGGGAATTTCGTTATAAGCCAGTTAATTTATTAACAACAATATATGCTTATTACACACTTCCTGACAAATACTGAAATTAAAGTGATATAAAATTTTGGTAGGAGCAAAGCGGGAAAAATTTGGTAATTAAAACCCGTTCTTTGGTTAATAGGAGTAGTACTAGGCTATCTTGGAGCCCCAACGCCAAATACCTAGGCATCGTTGACTTACCTGGTTGAAACAAGTAAACGCGATCCGAAATCGCTTTCCAAAATCCCGCAACATGTTACTGCCACTCTTAGGGCAGAGCAGTTCCGTCCACCTAAGAAACAAGTTGCTGATCTACAAACCCATCCTTAGACCGGTCCTGGCCCGTGGTGCGTTAGCGTGGGCGCCCATGGTTACATCTAAACTGAGTACCCTCAAAGTGCTTCATAACAGGATCCTACCCCTTCGTCCGTAACGAGTAGATTCATAGAGATCTGCGAATTCCAACATTCACTGGCTCTCTCCACGTAACCTTAAGTTCTGCCTAGGTGCGAGCCCCCTGTGTTCAGGCGGTCGTCGATTTCCAAGATGGACCACTTCTCGTGGTAAGAACGAGACGTCCAGCTGATCTCATCGAATTGATTCAGTAGGGCTCTCTCTAACCGTGCAACAACCGCCTTCGTTTAAATAGGTTAAAGAGACATAATAAAAATAAATATGTTATGAGAAATAAGAATAAATTTAGATGGCTTTGTTTACCATCATTATGATCATAGACCATAATAGGAGTAATGTAAACTATATACATATAGTTGTAATAATAATCTCGAAGTGTTAAACATAAAGAAATTATAGCATTTATTTGTAATAAAATGGAGTATATCAGAAATAATTTAGGTTCAGTTCTTTTTCTACAATAGGAAATAACTTAATCAGGTTAATATAATATAAATAAATTAGTAATAGTATAACAAAAAATAAATCAAAATCACATAAACAATTAGTAATTAATTCTTCAACGTTATACAAGTATATAATACTTTATCATGTTTGGCGTTAAATGCCAAAGCGAGATGGACTGCACTGAAAACGTAAGACAGATGGCGTTATTATCTTTAAAATTTCATATAAAACCTCATTTGTAACATATTTTTATTATGTTTACGCTTACGTAAACAGTTTTTCGATTTTCTATGTTTTTACGGACATATTCGCAATAAAAGATAGAGGTACTTTACCTTTCTGATAACCCTCGTATTTATTTCATGATGCATGTTCCCTAGGAAACGTATTTTAGAATTTAAAAGAAACATCAAAATATTTATGCCGATTTATTTCTGCCAACATTAACAATATTTAATTTGATTATTACAATGGTACGCCCTTGTCCTTTAGCAGAAAACGTTGTGGCAATAATGATTTTCGCTATACCAGGGGTGCTGTCAGAAATAAGTCGGCATAAATAATGTTTTGACGTCTCTTTTAAATTATAAAATACGTTTCCTAGGAAACACGCACCACTCAATAAATACGAAGTTGAAAAGAAAGATAAAGTACCTCTACCTTTTATTGCAGTATTTCCGTAAAAACATAGAAAATCGTAAAACTGTTTGCATATGCGTAAACATAATAAAAATATCTTACAAATGAGGTTTTATATGAACATACTTTCCATTTAAAATTTTAGAGATAACAACGCCATCTATCTACAGTGCATCTCGCTATAACCAAAATATCATAATTTGCCTCTAATTTCATCTCGTCTTTGTCTCACTTCTCTATCTCATTCCTCTCAAAAGTTACGAAGCGGGGCACCACACAATTTACGTCGGCACTGTCTAAACGGAACTCTCATCGGCAAGTCACCAATCCGGGTGCGGGATAAAGTTATTCTCAGCTTATTCCAATCTAAACATCGAAATAACTAATACCTGCGTTTAACGTATTGTAGAACCGGCCCTTGCCGTACTAAATATCATCAACTTGGTCAATACGGTTCTTAATAAAAGAAAACATGCCCACATACATGTGTATCTTGCATTGAGAAATGATATAGTCCCTAAATGGCAAAATTGTTGGTGCTCTGTTAAACGTTAGTTTAGTTCTCTTGTTGAAAACAATCAAGTCATTTTTTTCCCCTTGCCAGAATGTTTTTCAGTCGCCCTATGTTTGTTATTTTCTGTTATCTTAAAAATATATAAACTACTACATATATTCGATTCTGACCTGCTTTCTGTCGTTGTTGTAATGGAAACTACGCGCATTTTCTTATTTTTACTTTTCTTTTTGTGTAAATCTAGTGTGTACAACGCGAAGAAATTGTACGCGTTGTGAAATCATCGTTCCAACTCAACCCCACCATGGACAATAACACCTTCAAGTGGGCGTGTCCGGCCATCTTATATAGTATGGTATCCGAGAACTGTGTCCACAACAATAAGAATCCCTTCCAGCCCGCGCATTTGGACGATCGTGAAAAAGACGACAATTACTGGACCAAGATGTGGTGGTATTCCAACGGCGTGGTGCTACTGATAAGCATCTGCGGCGTCCTAGGCCTGGCCGTCGTCCCCATAATGCAGAAACGGTTTTACGAACAGCTGCTTCAGTTCCTAGTCGCGTTGGCGGTTGGTACCTTGGCCGGCGACGCGTTGTTGCACCTGCTACCGCACGCCATGACCCCTACCAGTGGGAATCACAGCGAAGATCACGGCCACCATCACAGTCACGAGATGAACATGTGGAAGGGGTGCGTCGCCATGCTAGGTCTGGTGTTCTTCTTCTTCATGGAGAGGATGATTACGATCGCGGCAAAGTGGAGGAAGTCTAGGCAACTAAAAGACAAAGTAATATTAGCGGTGATATTATTAGCGATCGGCAGATGTTAAATTCTTTTCTTTACGTTTTAGTTACCCAAAAGACTGAAAGTTATGAATAAGGAAGGAAGTACGCAACTAACTAACGCTAGTGAGAAGCAATGCAAGCACAAATACAGTTCGTTTCCCTATTGTTACGACGAGATAAAAATGGTGGATGCGCCAAGTGAGTATTAATTTATAAATATTTATCCTCAACTTTTGTGTACATTACCTCTGCTGGAGACTCTTCTGTTCTCCATACATATCCTAACCATTTTATCATCTGCTCTTCTATTCTGCATTCATTTTCTACTATTCTAACCGGTCCAGGTATTGCTAACTTGGTGTTGCAATGTTATTCGCCTGGTTCGATTAATCGTCCCTTCTGCTACGGCCCCTAGGTCCTCTTGTAGAGCGGATGGCATCCTACAGTTCATCAAACACGTTCACGCCCGTAAGGTAGCTCAGAATCTTGTTCAACTAGGTTTTCTTCAGGTCTACTACGGAAGTGGCTGTCTTCCTAAAGATTGAGTACCTAATTGGGGGTGGTTGCAGGACAGTGGCACATAACATGCTCTACTGTTGGTTCCTCGTCCGTACACAGTCGGCATTCTGTTTTATTGGATAACCCGATCCTGTGTAGGTGCTTTCGAAGTCTGCAGTGACCTCTAAAAAACAGAAGTAATTATTTTGGCCATTTCGGTGAAATACACTCTTTCGCATATAAAAAATAGGATACGGTGGCTTAAAATAGTAAAAATAAAAAATACCTTTACCACCTCGATGAGTGAAGAAGTATCAGGAGTTCTTCACTCATCGGGGTGGTAAGGGTATTTTTAATTTTTACTCTTTCGCATGTTCGGCAAATGCAGCTCGGAGCTAAGAGACGCGAACCAGATATTTGGTCACGTGGTTCTCGATTTCGTGGACAACTTCATTACATACGTTTGTAAACGTATTCAAAACGTAAATCTGTCCGTTCGCTCGACGAAAACCGTCCGACGAGCTGGAGGATACTCAAAATAAATCATACAGGATACGTTTCAATATGGGGTTACGATTTTTTAAAGTATAATCGTCTTCCATAAAAAAAATATTTCATTCTCAATTTAAGTGAAAAAATAAGAAAAACACACAGTAAAGCCAGAACCTCAAAGTGTTTATTATACTTAAATTCCCAGCTGTCACCAAAATCACAACAAATCCTGAAATGAGCGTTCAGAAACACTAAACATGTTGAGTAAACGCGTTGTAAACGTTGACGCAACGATTTGTGTAATTCGAACGCAGCCAATGCTATGCGGCCGAAATGTCACTAGATTTTATATTATTATGCATTTGCTGAATGTAAAGTTGTGTTGGTATGTTTTTAAACAAAAAGTCGGCTGTTCAGTTGTGAGAACTATATAACAAAAGGGAAATGTCAGTGGCAATTCCACACAGGTTAGGTAACTCCTATAGAATAAAATTCCTCAATTCGATAGCGATATGACGATTTATATATTTGGATATTTACCATTATGAGTCGGTGATTTTGATTTTACTAGAGAGGACGTGCCTCGCCTCTTATCGTAAATACACTACATGTGCATTACCTTTTCCACTTACATAAAATGTGGCTACATCAGACATGAGGAGCACAGGAGAAGGATCAACTTCTACAATTTCCAATAAAATTTGTGCAGCTTGTACGCGACAATTTTATCACAACAACAGAAAGTTCCTGTACAATTGGAATGCGGTATGACTTCATTGCTAAATCGGAATGGGAAATCCCGCAAACGTTTGCCGCAGGGCTATAGATGGTGACGAAAAAACTTCTATCCAAGTTGTAGCCTTTAATATCTATCTATTTAATCTGGAAGCCAATAAAATGTTGTTCATATAAGTGGTAACACCTTTTTGACCAACTCTCTATTAATAAAACTCTTGGTTTATCCCAATTTCCCATACTTTGACGCTAACTGTTTCTATAAGTTTTTGGCAGATGCAGCATTCATCACAACATAATTTTTTCAGATGACGATCACGTTTTCCGATTAGCCGGCGGTACAGACAGCGTAGAGACCCGCAACAATACCCAAACAACTACCCTAGACGACCTAGCGAGCAATTCCGACATCCATTCGTACAAGAACGCGAGCATCTTACACGCCGACGATTTAGAGGCGAATCAGAACCTGACGGAATGTCCGAACGACATCACTAGCGTCACTTGCACGGGTAAGAATAAAATGCTCGAGTTGGATGGAAAGGAAGACAGCGACAGCGTAGAATACACGGTGATCTTACGGGAGCACGAGAACAGGCACCACGGACATACCCATGCTCACGGTCACGTGCACGCCGCCCCCAAAACTATGTTCTCCGTAGCTTGGATGGTGATTATGGGCGACGGGTTACATAACTTCACCGACGGCATGGCTATCGGAGCTGCGTTCTCCAATAGTTTGGCTGGCGGATTGTCTACGGCACTTGCCGTGTTTTGTCACGAACTACCGCACGAACTGGGTGATTTCGCCATGCTCTTGAAAGCGGGAATGACCGCTAAACAGGCGCTTTTCTACAACCTGATATCCAGCATCTTATGTTTTTTGGGAAATTGGGTCGGTCTGCGACTGGGCAACATTGAGTACGCGAGTTCGTGGGTTTTCGCCGCTGCCGCCGGAATGTTCCTTTATATCGCCCTGGTCGACATGATACCGGAACTAAGTTCGGATCATGACGGCGAGGGTACTTTGTTCAAGTGCTGCTTACATTTATCGGGACTCTTGCTGGGATTCGGAATTATGACAGTTATAGCGTTATACGAACACGATCTAGAGACGGTTTTCCATCAAGACTAAAAATTGATGACGAAATCGATAATCATTGGTGAAATTCCAAACAAACGTAGAAAGTTAATTTGTATTGTACTTGTATTCTTTCGTAAATACTGATACTCAACGTTTTGCGTAGTACCCTAAGAAGAGTGGCGACATCTATATTGGAAGAGACGAACTAAGTGTAACTTTTTCCTTTAGAGATTACCTTATTGCGCAGTGCTGTTAGTTCCTCTTTTCGCATTAACAATCTTCCTAAATATTCCTATCGCCGACATTTTTTTTTGTATTTAGGATTTTTAAAACTAATCCATTTCTAATAGGCTTCCATTTTGTAAATTTCTCATACAACATCGGAAACCTTCTTTTTGCATTATAGGCTCGTCTCACTTAACCACCGAGATATGTTACTTGAATTTAGTTGTTAAGCGAATTGATTGGTGAGCGAGGAGTTCATTTTTTTTATTTATAATTTATGGCGCCATCTGTTTAGAAAGTTCCACAAACGCTCGGCCTCCCAAATATAATATAGACTTTTAGTCTAACCGGTCTTGCGTATCTTTGGTTTAAGACATTATTTTTATTTTATAGAGGGCGCCATTTTACGGTGCTTTTTGTATGTGACCAATATTACACGTTAGTTTTATATGGAAAGCTGGAACCACTGTACTCCCGCTTTATGTCGTTTTAAAACCACACGAAAATGTTAATGCGAAGGGCCGGATAGACTGCAAGTATCATAGAAGGTCGTGCATATACGCTTCCGAACTTAGTGGTTAAGTGAGGAGTATCTGTTTTTCGTTCTTTGTAAGTGATATCAATCTGTTTTTTTTTTCTTTACAAAGTCACAATTCACATATAGTTTTGTACGTTTTTTAACAAACGTTGAAACAAATAGATGTCGAAGTTAACAAAACGCCCCAGGTGTGAAAACAGAATTTAGCAATTCAGCCACAAATATTTTTTGTTGTTAAAGGGCTCAAACTGTGTTTTTGGTTTACACACTAAACTATTTCTTAGAGGGTTCTATGATATTGTTCCCATAAGCGCAGAAAGTGGCGACTGGTGTATAAATTACTTTGCACATCAAATAAAATTTATAATCGAAATTTAAAACGGCACATTATATTATATTTTCAATTTAATAAATACCATAATAAGAGTAATACAATGTCCCCGGGCGGAAAACTCCTTTGCCACGTTTAAATTGCCGAACGACGTGCCGGAGACATCCGAACGACCGTTTGGTATAGTATTGCATTTAGTTGCCTCTACGCGCTATGACCGTGTATCCAGTAATGAATGGAACTGATATGAATTCGATTGAAGAACTTTGAAAAATCCCTTTTTCCAGATGAAGATTGGAAGAAAAAATTGAAATTAGATCACTGGGATGGCCTACGCACACAACAACTTTAAATCAAAATGGACAAAGAAGCTTTATTATTCGCAATTAATAAAATTAAGGTAAGGATTTCTCATTAATTTATAGTTATTTTTTTGTACAAAAAAAATCGCGAGCCGCCATTGAACGCGGATATTATATTTTGGCGTCAAGTAACAAATCAACTAAAACTACTGATGACACTGCTTCATAATTACGGGAAATGGAGTAGCTGTACAGTGGTGGTACAATGGTACAAAAATTGAAAAAAGTATCCGAACGGCGCACAATGGGAGGAATTGCAATTCTAGCTGGACAAAATTATTTGCGTTAAATATGTTATTTGAAATTACAGTGGTATGTATTGTAAACATCAGAAATAGGTTTATTTCTTAAACTGATACCATAGAAGTATAAAATAAATTAGAATAAGTGTATCCCGCTGTAGTAATTTCCGTATTGTATGTATGTATGCTGATGTAATAGAAGTATAATTAGAAATATTGGAAATAATAAAAAGCAAAATTAAGTCATAAACTACAAAATGATATATTGGATAAAGCATTAGAAAAGTCTACACAAGAGAAAAGTCAACAAAAACAAATAATTAATTAATATAGCTGTACAATATCCCCATCCTCTCATTCGAAACAGTGCAAGTACTTCTTTGGGTAATTTCTTTGCTCTTGCTTGACGAGGGCTTCATAATGACGAAATTACAGGATCCGATGGCACAAGAAGGATAGGCATTAGATCGCGTGTGGTATTTATTCCTGAATTTTTCCTGGTGTGGTGCTCTCGAAATCGCTTATAGTTTTTATTGCATGATTCTTCAGCTTCTTCCGACAGAACACTAATAGGTAAAAATAAGTGCCCTATTGCCTGAGACCCATGAATGGGAATTTTGTGGATACTTACAGGCATTCGAAACCAACCATATTTCTGCACAAGTAATTTTGCAGTATCCATTGCAAATTCATCAAATCTTTTTGGATAAATATCTTTATTACTAGCATGTACCGACAGAATTGTATTAAATCTTTTAATTAAATGTTCGACACCTGTAATTTCCCATACCTTCTCTGAATTTTCGAAAAATCGTCTGGATATATTGCCAGTATTTGATGTTCCACCACATTGCACAACTCTGTCAACCTTTATACCTACTTCCTGCCATAAACTTTTCTGAACATTTAACTTTCTCTCTTACATTCGTTGAAGTTAGCTCAAATAAATTTTTATGAGTTTCCATTGTAGCATATACAAAATAAATAATAATAAATTTTTTTGACATTATATGTTACAAATTAAAATATAAGCTGCCATAAATAATTACTTTATTAAGATAAAGCAGAGCCGACAGATACGATACAGACAGATGATTTTCTGTAAGTGAATACCATGAAGTTAAAGGTACCTTAAGAAATATTTTATATGTTAATTTTTTTTCTTATTCAACATGAATAAATTACTGTGGAGTAAATAAGGTAAAACTTCTCACGTATTGCCTATGAACAATATCAGACTAACAGTAAAAAGTTGATAAAGACACGAAAAGTACTTACTTTGATCTACTAAAAAATCACACACAGCTTCACTATTATGAATATAACGTCTGCAGTACGTAACGATTACAGAACGACTCTCTGAAAAGTTTATGTAAAGTTTCGAAGCGCAGTAATTTGATAAGCCCTAATGTGTATACCGATTTTTGTTTAGAAAATGTTAAGTGTTTCTTAAGAGATCATTATGAACAAACAATGCATATTACGATTTACAAACATGTTACGATTTATATACTTTTTACGCTTACGCTCATTGTGAACAAGCACATAGTTTATCTGCAATAGGTTGACATCTGTATTGTGTATTTTTAGGGCAGTCGATTATTCGAATTTTGTCCAGCTAGAATTGCAATTCCTCCCACTTTGCGGCCTGGATGTCTATGTTGTTCGGATACCATTTTCTGTTACTGTACTGTACAAATTTGAATATAATCAGTTCTAAATCAAATTTGTTGTATTATTAGAATGTATTAATAAGCGCAACTTAAATATAACTTTTTAAAATAACATATATTTATATATTTTTTTTGTTTTAAAGCGAACTTAGTTGAGTGATTTTTTTAAAATCAGATATGCTTAAAGAGAATAGAAATATGCAAAAAGAAGTTGCGATTTTAGATTTGCAAATGATGAGTTTCATTATTTATATTGTAACAGTATCATTATTCTGAGGATATTCTGCTTAAATACCATTCTATTTTTATATAGTAAAGAGTTTTATATATTATATATAAATTTGTATGTGTGTATTCTTGGTACGCACTTTTCATCTATCAAAATACCAAATCTAAATAAAAGAAATATTGTTATTCTTCTTTTTTGAAGAACCTAAATTTTACATTGGATTTATTTAGAATTGACCTAAGCCACCTAATTGTATATAGTAACAGTTTTAGGTATACACAAAATATATCAATTTTGATATTTGTAATTTGTACCATGATATATATATATATAAACAGTATTTTGTATTTCAATAATAAATATCCCTAATTGATAATATAATAAATATATATTATCTATGTAAATGTATATATAACAGGGTGCATTTCATGATAAAGAAGATTTTTTTAAGAGGAGATCTTGCTGTAATAACATCTTTTAATATCCGTGTAATTAGTTAAGATGAAATTAGACGCATAACATAAATACATGTGTACATGTTGAACAGTAAATCTGGGATCTCATTTCTGGTGCGAAGATAATGCGACGATATTAATTTTATAAAATAATAAACTGATTAATATCGTTGTATCATTTTATTGTTTTGTTTTGTGGCTATGAATAGTTTACTTAACATATTTTTTTCTAGAATAAATTCGATAGTTCACTTTTTCGTTCGTTCTTCAAATTACATTTGTTCATTATTTTTTTTATAATTTATGTATGTATTTCTATTTATATTCTAACTGTCCACAGTGCATTTCATACAATTTTACATTCTCTTACATGTGACTGACTTAGCAATTCTTTTTTTTATAACACGCTTTAACAGTACTACCTTAAATTTTATGTTATTTTTATTTTAATAAAAAGTTTATGTTGTGGAGTCAGTCTTTTTTTTAATCCGGGTTTTTATATTGCCATTTTCTTTCTAATATCAATATCTACAGTGAAGTGGTGGTAAAAAATAATTAAAAAGGAACGTGAACCAAGGTAAGTTTAAAATGACACCCAGCAAGACGTGGAAGAAAATAATCTCCGGGGTCTAATAATGAAGATATCAGACGCGGGCGGTGTTGGTGTTTTGGATGAGCAGTTGCTAAGATGGTTCTAATTCGTGCGATGTCGTGATGTCTCTAACAGTAACTGCCCACCCAAAACGTCATCACCGCATGGAAGATATAAGTTTCACCTTGAATTTGTTACAAGCTACTGTTTGTTAAATTTGTGAATAAAACCCTATCGTGAAAAGTTGAAAGATGACATGGTGAGAATAAGAAAAACATGAAATGAAAATTAACATGAACAAAACAGAAGTTGTTTTTTATAAATACGTAAAAATAATAAAATCCTCTTGTTCCTTAGTTCTTTTTTTAATGTACCTTGGAACTACACGCATACACAAAATGTGTATATATCCGATAAAAGAAGGATTCACACCAGATTCACGCTAAGGTAGATGACAAATAACAAACAAGTTATTGCAATACAGCGCCCTCCGGTGTGGTACACGGCCAAATACGAAAATACGAGGGAATCATGCTTATAAAATATGGCGCCACATTTAAAAGTTAGATATGTTTCGATTTTCCTTAATCTCATCAGTGTGATACGTCTACTAATAA
>JARFOC010000218.1:0-28848 GCA_031763485.1 Osmoderma eremita | reverse complement strand
TCTAAATATACTATTGTCCATTTTTGGTTTCCTTGTGCTACAATATTATTCAATCTTGAAACGTTTTAAAACACTACGCAAAGAATAATCAAAAATGCAATCGCAATTTATTTGCGTAATATCTCGCATTTTTCACGTTATTGATACGCATTGCGTTTTCTTCGACAAGCACACAACCTCCCTGCAACGCCTGTTCGATTGATACTGTCCTCATGCGCCGTACTAGCAGTTCATATATACATATGTATAAATATAATGGTGTGGGCAACTATCTCGATATTTTACATTGCTAGTAGGATTCAAACTCTGTCGTGGCCAGCAGTGTATGTTGTATACTAAGTGTAGTGCTTACATCAATATTTATGATGAATAATCTAATAATAATAAGTTACCTCATGCTTTGTAACAGCTTGCATCATCGTGGTATAGATTTTAAGTTCTCAATGATATTAAGAACGTACATATATTCATACTTATCTAATAATTGAATTAAAGAGCAAAGGAAAACAAGAGAATGCATGGATAATGAAATACATACAGTTGGCTACTAGAAGACAGTACAGACTCGTATGGGACTATTTGTATTCCTTTCTACGTAGTTGCAGTATTAGCAAATAAAACGGTCTCACTTACTACTGCTCAATGTTGTACATATTTTCAAACAATTTGAATAGAGTAAATTTAGCTGTACATAGTTTACCGTCTTGTTTATCGTGTCATTAGGCATTATGTTCATCAATTTATTTTTATGTTATTATGTTCTATACTTTGGTAATTTCTCTATTTCTTACGATCTAATGGTTTAATAATAATTTATTATACATAAGAGTGGGATCAATTGAATTGATAAGTAATTGGAGTAGGATTTGTGTTTTGCCGCAGAGTTTATCACACTACTTAATTAATAATGTCACTGCATCACTAACTGCTATGTTGGTTTAAAATGCTTTGTTAAGAGTGCATGATTTTGATGAATGTCTTAATAATGAAACAACTGATTTCAAAGAAAACGATTGGTTTTTAAAATAACTGTTAGTAAGAAACGTTTTGTGTTCCAAATTGAACTTTTTCGACGCTAACAAATGTGACAGTTGTTATAATTTGATGTTACACTTCATTGACAGTTATAAAAATATGCAAGTGTTACCAACCAAATTGTAATATTCATAGCTTACTCTAATTATGAATTCAATTCGCTGCCATAAAGCGGGGATATTACATAAGTTGACAGTTGACAGTACCTTATGTGAATAACAAAGGGGGGCTGGGGTGCACTAGTATACCTTTGGTGTAAACCAGGGATTATTCGACTAATAGAGGGCTCTGAGTGTAAAATTATAGAACTCTGCTTGGAGTGTTTGAGTATTTTAACTTTTCATATATGTATTATAATTCCTTTAGTTGTTAGTAGTTCTTTTGGTTTTTAATTTGTGTACATACTTATTGTTTAATTATTATCGTTAATTTTATTATTATTGTGTATTTCGTCTGATAAGCAAAAAGGTTAATTCCGATTGTAAATATAACCTTTAGGAAAACGTTAATCCAACATCGAAACTGTCAATGCGTGTTTTTTGCGCTCGCGTTTTGAACAGAATTATAGTTGTAAATAGAACATGTTCTACTTAAAAATCTGCGCAGCAGAATGCAAACACATTTTGGCTCATTTTGTATATATATTTTGCGAAAAAGAGCGTGTATAGAAGAATAAATAGAATTATGTATGGAATTATGCATCTTACCAAGTTTGAAGTATATGAGATTTGGCGGGCTAGTCTGTTTAGTTGGGTTCGCAGACCATCAGAGGGATAGGCACACAATTTTAACGTTAAGTGCCCTATCTTTCTTTACTATATTATCTCTGGTTATAAAAATATGTAAGTGTTACAAACCAAATTGTAATATTCATAGCTTACTCTAATTATGAATTCAGTTGATCACTCGATACTATATAGCGGGTATATTACATAACAGTTGACAGTAGGTCATGTGAATAACAAAGTGGTATCTGATCTGTCCCCTATACAAACATTAAAATACAAAATTTCGTCATAATAACCCTATGTCTTAAAACACGTGGCAACGCTGTGCAATATTGCTATAAGGGCAGTCCTGCCTTCTAAATGGCGAATAGACTGTAGATACTTTAACTATGTGATTGACAGAATGGAAATAAGATAGCAAATCCCAAGCAGCAAAATTCAAAATTGCCGCAATTATTTTTAGTAACTTCTAAACTAAGTTACTAAAAATTATTGCGGCAAATTTGAATTTTGCTGCTTGGGATGTTCTTCCTAATTGCCTCTGTCATTTTTCTCGTTTAAGTAAAAAGAATTATAGCTGGATTTATATCATATCAAGATTGTAGCTACTACTATTGTTACATTGCCTTTTCAAACTCGTTTTCGATTAACTCCCTCCGCATAATTTTATAACCTAAACAAAACTGTAACCTCAACAAACGTGCATTTTAGGTATACAAATATAAGACGTATAAATGTAACATACATGTGTAGTCAGTTTATTGTTCGGTATGTTATTATTATGATTTTGCGCATCGCTTCAAATTTGATCGCAATAGTAATTTACGTAATCCAAACTACCAACATAAATTTAGCACATTAAGTTCGCGTACGTGCTCCCATCTCGCTACCAAACATCAACAAAGCTCCAGTAAACATGCGCATGCAGTAAATTAATGTATATTGGTTACAAGCTGTAAAAGTTGTAAATATCCTCAGCCGGCAAATACCTAAATGAGACGCGTAAATGTGACTTGTGAATTTCAGAAAAGCTATCTTGTTATAAATTTCAGATAATTAAATTACATACACAGATCACTTAATACATGAAAGCAATATGCTATAATGCTATTACATACGTGTATAAGTAGGCAACTCAACTGGCAATTACGTAGTGTTCATCATAGAGAATGACACAGCGACATGCGCGCTTCGCGGCGGTAATTCTAACAATTTAAATTAAATCGACCACCCAAGGCTAAGCTTGATAAATTGCCTTGTGTGAGGAGGAACACAAAAACACGTTAACTATAAAAGTAGTGATTCAATTAAATAGGATGAGCAACATTTATTTTATTTATTTCAAATGTAAAAAAATATAAATGTCGCTCTATATGCATGAGAATATCTTCAGTTATTTTTAATTTAATATTTTAATTAGTCTGATTTCAAACAACCTAATAGAAATTTAGAAATTAAAAGCTGAACTTTTTTATAAATTAATTTTACTAGTTTGCAAATTGTAAACAAGAACACAAAACTTTTTTGTTTTTCGTACCAAATTTTTAGGGCGTTGAAATCTTTAATTATACACACATCTTTTTTCGCTCCGATTAAAAGGAAAGTGAACGTTTTATGTATAAATATACAATTAAACTGCTATTTTTTTTGAGAAATTTTGCCTGTTCCTTGGATATTGTTGTATGTAAATTTTCGCTTGAAAAATAAAATTGTGTTTTAAAACGAGCGAAACTGAATTTGATAAAGTAATGATTTGTAGAACTTAAAGATTCTAGATACGTAAGTAAGTTGTCATCGTCAGTAGAATAACACTGATTCCACTGGTGATCTGGCGAAAAGCATATCTCTCACAGGTTTTACTTTAACCAGAGATGATACTAAGTCTAACCCTTTTTTGGTATGTTCCACTGAGGATGGAAACTTAGTTATAATACGTAATACATATCTAGAGTCTTTCACTCGTTAAGGTGTTAAAGATACTGTTTTAATTCTACTATTTCCATTCCATTCACCACCTGCCTCCAGTTCCTGTGCTTTGCTATAGCCACGGCCTGTCTCCAGGACAATCCCTTGCTGTTTAGTATTCTACCTATCTCATGTCATACGAGCTTCGCCTCTCTTCCTTTTCCTACTCACCTAGCGTGAGCATATGATACAATATGGAGAAAAGAAATGATCTTAATTTTTTTACATATCATTCGCTCTAATATACGTACGAAATTATTAAACAACATGACAGACCCATAAACAGACGTTTCCTAGGAGACACTGCAAGACGTTAAGTTAAAATAAGGAAGAGAAGCTCGTTGCATTTATTTAGTCTACAAACTAGGTAGAGAGAGGTGGGTGCATCCGCTTTTATCGGAAAGATGCGTTAGATGACGCATTTTCTATACTTTTTGGGAAATTGCACGGTTCTCATACACAGTTAGCTATCCCACTGATATCTCGCAAACTTATGCCTGAATACGACTACGATCTCTTGCTCTAAGAAAGTATAACACAAAACATCAATTAGTCAAAAAACTGTTTGTGATTTTTAATTGAATAGATTTATTTGCTACATATTCATTTCAATATTATTTTGTAACAAATTGAACTTTTTTTGCACATCTGCAAAGTAATGTAAGTCGATAGAACATACATAGCATTATACACTTCCCCAATAGTAAATAGTTTCGCTGCGTTTTCTTCCATATCTAATTCTCCGATGACTTCTTGTGAATCATATTCAAAAGAATTCGTCATAAGTTTTGCATCAGATGGAGCCTCAGCAGTTATTAATTCGCTATCAATGTTTGTAAATCTGTCCAAATCTTCTTCATTGTTAAATTGATTATTAATTTTATTTCGATCTACCCACGGTGTTACTTTGTAGAATAGCCCTGTTTCGTCTGCGTTAAAAACATCTTCAATTTAAATCCGGCCAAATGCGTTTAATCCAGGAACTGACAGTTTCTTTTGACACACTAGCAACTTCGCCATGTATTTTTCCTGCAACGATATTGTATCTTGCTTTAAATCTGTCTATACAGCCTCTGCTACATGCAAAATCAGTATTTGGGAGTTTTCCTAACTTTCCTGCTTTTAATTTTAAAATTTCTCCAGTAATCGATTCACGTTGATTTCTTTGGTAACTAAACCATTTTATTAAAGCATCATCCACGTCTTTTCTCACAGGTTTCCTTATTCTTTTTAATTTACAAACCTTCAAATTGATTTCTACTTTTACCTTTTCTTTATTTTTTTTTTGTGGATACTGTTGATTTTGATAAATTAAATTGCCGGCTTTTATTTTATATTTGAACGACCTTTTTCCATTTCTGAAATAATGAATAACTTTTCTTTTATCGTTAATACTATTGGTTACGGTATTTTTATTTGCGTATGTAATGGTTTGTGTGTCTATACTAAACCGTATTCCTAAACCGTATTTTAGTATAGTGTTACACTTTTTCGTGTTTGTGTAATCAATACTAATTCTTGCAATTAATTTACATTACATCCAACGGCCTTCTCTCTAATCTGATTTTCCCTATTTTGATACCAACTCCGCCACGTTTAATATTTTAAGTAGCATGTATCCGGGTTAAACGCAAACTGATATCTCACAAGTACTCTCATCAGCATTCGTTGAAACACAAGCGATAATCTTCCCGCAGCGTTAGGAAATATCAACTGCCTTCATATACTGTACGTTTTAAATAGCACATAATGCAAGCTAATGCATCAATCTCAGACATCCATACTTCGTAACTGCGTACTTTTGTTCGCTGTAACCCCATTAGTATAGAGGAGTTGCGACGCAACAGTCAACCATAACAGACGGGGACACCGTTACCCAAAACATGTTTTCCATTTCCATTCTACCAGTGTGTTTTAATCGGACAGTGTGACCGCGTGTAGTAATTGACGCGCAAAAGAATTTAACCGTGGATTTACGTGAACAACCAATAAGAATACTATGATAATAGCTGAGATTCGCACAACCAAAGTCCTCAGAACTGGACCGAAGAGAACGGAATCGTTCGGTTTCACTTGCTACAAGGAAGATTGCAATTGCTCTTCTAAACAGCGTAAGTGTCGGCCGGCATTAATACTTAACTCGCGTCCATAAAATAAACATAGGATCTTCTCAATAATAAGGATGTGCCACATTTGCAGATAGGTGCATTTACATTGAATAATTATTTAGTTATCATTTGTGGTTCCGTTTTTTTTGTAATCCGTGGTGAGGAAATAAAAGCGATTAATCACGAATTTCTGGCGGTGAAGGTGAAGAAATTTGTGATTAATCGTTTTTATTTCTTCACCTTTAGCTCGGTAATGTTCCGCAATTGACTGGCGGCGTTCGTTACGCACAAGTACAAAATGTAGTTTAAGTTTACGAAGTTTCTTACTTCTTAACATTATCTCTCTTTAACATTTAAAAAAAACGATCCACGTTCTGTTTGCTTTTCTTATCGCTTATCACTGTTTACTTATTTCTTGCAACAGCAACTGAATACATTCCTATATTACGTATGTAGATAAACACAGTTTAATTAAGTTTGCGGTTACAATTTGGTGTTTATTTTAATATATTTGTTTGGTGAAGGCATACAGAGGAAACCCAAAGTCTGATATACAAAATCTATAGGACAAAAATTTTAAAAAATACCATTCGTTGAGCAATCTAAATTAAATTCGCTAGGCAATTAATTAACCTAAAACATTTTGGTGCAACTCTGTCATGCTTTAGTAAAATTACAAAAAGAAAAACTGGCTTCATTTACTGTTCCATCAAAATTCCTTTATTGTTACACACACTTGATATAGGACCCGCAGGATAAAAATCGATGCACGTCATTGATTGTGAATGACGTCTTATATAACTTTCGAACGACTTTTTATTGAATAAATAAATATTAGGGTATGTTATTTATCCTGGCTGTTTTCCATTGTAGGTATTTATTAAGACAGTGGTATCCCTATGACAATAAAAGTACTCCTAATGGATTATTAAAGAAATGAGAAAAATATATTGAATACAGTATAATAGTGAAATTTATTTGGTTTTGCATATTATACGAAGAAAACTAATTGTTAGTGTTGTGACAAACTTTGTCAAAATTTTTGACTATTAATCATAACATGGAAGAACAGGCGAGGATGAATGTGTGCAATGAAAAGTATTAACGCATTAATTAGATAAAGGATGCTACACTAAATTCATGTAACAAATAAATTCACAGACATTTTTATTTTATTTATTATAGTTTATTCATTGCTATAACAGTCACTCGAGTTACTTTTGCAAAAAATTGACTCTTGCATTTCCTATATGGAATTCCATCAATCCTCCTCCGAGGACGGAAAGCTATTTCATTTAAAATAATCCCTCCTCCTCCTTTGTCTAACAGCGTATTCCATGTAATGATTTGTTCTAAAATATCAAGATAATTAGAAATAATTAAAATTGATACCTACATATACCTACTATTTCGATACATTTCATATACAACATTCCCTTTTCGATGATTTGGTAGCATCGTCGATAACTAGCACAGGTGGTATAGACTTCCGTCGATTTGCTTTGGTATCAGTCAGGGGTTCTTTGTTTTTCACTGCTTGTGATATGACACTAACAGATGATAAGCTAATATTCAAAGCTGCGACAACACGCTAAAATTACTGAGCTTATAATACTTTAAACATTACATTTGTGCAAACATTCTACTTATGCCGCAAAAGGTACCCATTCACATTCTCGTTCGAAGAACGTTATTAACGCTGCAATCATTTCTTTTGCTTGTTTACGTAAATATTTAGCTATTTTAGCGTATTGCCCTTGTAATATAGTCGCCAAGAAACGTGATTATTTGAAATAAGAACTAATTTTCATAAAATAAGTGTTATAGTAAAGAAAAAAGGCGTTAAATATGCAATAACCTAAACGAGCGACACAAATGTCGGACGAATTTCCTGACAAAAACAACAAACAACTATCGACAACGGTGTACACGAATACCAATGGTTTAGAAAAAAGTCGAATTGCGTTAATTGATAATAGGCGCTTAACATAATTATTTGATACGTGTAACTGATAATTTGCACTAAAATGGGATAATCTGTAACTATTTATATGTTAAACTATTGATTATAACTACATTGACATGTATTTTAAAAAATGACAAATTCATATTGTTTACTTGTTAGCGTGACGTCATAAATGACGTGATCGATATTTACCCTGCCGCTGCTATATGTTACCTTTCCACAAACTAATATAAAAAATACTAACAAACCTTTTCCGAAATAATCCCATTTATTATTAGAATTTATTCAAAAAGAAATGTTTAAGAACCCTCGAGAATTGGAAAAGGAAAAAAAGAGACTAATACCTATTAACCTGTTTTCGTTTCTTCGTCTTTTAAAATACTCAAGTAGGTATTTGCAATTTTTCACTTTGGAAATTGTTAATATTAGTAACTCATTAAAACTTGTAACTTAAAACGCATGGAATGGATTAGTTTGTGATTCAGAACGCCTTGGATTTGTATATTCTATCAAATCGTGTCCCATTTACGTTATCTATATTCCCATTTGTTTACTATAGTTTACTATCGCAACTTCATAGATATTATTACATATACCGTACGATCAATTAATAATTGGAGTAGGTTTTGTGTTTATCACATTGCTTAATTAGTAATGTCACTCCATCACTATCTGACAAATAATAATTTTAGGTTATGTTTAAAATGCTTTGTTAAAAGTGCAAGATTTTGATGAATGTTTTTAATAATGAAATAACTAATTTCAAAGAAAGCGAATGGTTTTTAAAATAACTTTCAGTGACAAACGTTTTATCCAAATTGAACATTTTAGACGTTAATAAATGTGACAGTTATCATAATTTGGTGTGAAACTTCATTGACAGTTATAAAAATATGTGTTACCAATCAAGTTGTAATATTCAGAGCTTACTCTGATTATGAATTCGATTGATAATTCGGTACCATGGTAAATTTTATAAAAAGAATTGAATATTATAAACACGACCAAGTATCTATAATAATATAAAAATTGCATAAATCATAATGATGTTTCTGTTCATATTCGACAATTAAAAGTATAGTAAAATCCTCAAAAATGTAATGAAATTGTTTCACTATAAATAGACCAAAAGTTTTATTTTCTTTTTTATCATATTAATAAATACATTCGGACAATATATTTAATTAAAAGTAACAAAAATAAAATCTTATGCAATAGCTTATTTCAGTCAAAATATTAAAATAAACATTTGTTCAACATTTAAACACTAATTATTATAAAGAATTGGCAATTTTACTGAATTTCTATCATCCAATTTTTTTTTTAGTTAGTTGCTATACTGATCAGTAAAAATACCGATTGAGTTTCTTCTTTCTAAAATTTGGCTTTAAATTGGCCGATATTATAATATAATAATTAATAATTAATTATTATATTATTCAGGTACTAAATGTAAGACATACTTTTGAAAATAAGGGATTTGATAATAAAGAAAAGAACCTTAGCTTATTGCTTTTCTAATTAATTAACAGAACTTCTCAAATCTTCTTTAAGAAATAGGTGATTATGTATACGCATTATAATGACTCCTTCACTAATATATTCAAGTCCACCGGCACTGAAATGCTACAAGCTTTTGATTTCAAACCGTTCCTACTCAAGATATTCATAAATAATTTAATAAAATCCTTAAATTATGAAATATTAGCATATGCAAATCTGTCAAATAGTTAATTAAGAATACCGCTGACACCTACATATACAATATGTAAAAGTTGTATTAGACAAGAAGTTGTGTTGTATGAATTAGTGTGTTAGTTTAGTCAGACGCAATGGGCGTTGGAGAAACAATTGTAACTGTCATTTTTACTGGGTTTTCATCATGGACCTTCACCAAGTAAACGGCAAAGTATATTACTTTTATACGAGATTGCTGTAGGTACATAGCATAGAAATACCTAGTAAAAGAAAAATCACAAACCTTGTTGTCTTAGATAACTGTACCTATATAACGTTGGAGAGAATACAGAAACAATTTACTGAATATTTATCCTGAACGGATCAGAATGCACTCAATTACTTCAAAGACAATACATTATATACTTAATACTTAACGGTTTGAAGGGAAAAAGTGTAGTTTTGGCTATTTGCTTATCTTATAACAAACTAATATAAAAGATTTGCTCTCTGAGGAATTAGAGAAATGAAAGTGACATGTAATAGCACGTAGCACGTAAATATAATTAGAATTTCTTAACGCAAATTGTTGGAATGGTATGCGCTCAGAACAATTTGTTTTGGAAATTAATATTGAGGCAGCTCTTGCTGCATATCATGCGTGCATTAGGTCAAAGTTGGCGTATGGGATATTCTTTTGAGCGACCCCGCATACTCAAAACGACTCCTCACTCTCCAAAAATCGTGCACAAGGGCGGGCACACACTGGCAACTTTTTGTTGCGCAACTATTTTGAAACTGCTACGATGTCTATGCAAGCATATAATTTTATATAGAAATTATTTTCTGATGCGTTTATTTTTGTATCTTCCACTGTATTACCTTGAAACACACCCTTGAGGATAGGTAAAAAATATTGAAAAATAGATGCGCACATTGACAACAGATATAATTCTAGACTAGGGTTGAATCTTTATACTCTGCAGTGTTTATTCATAAACTGTGCCGGTAAAACTAATTCCATCTCTTCCGCATACTAAATTCTGCAGCAAACAAGAAGCTTCCGCCATCGTCTTTTTACAGAACTCGATGGTAACATCGAGAGGTCTGTGGAAAATACGTCACTTGTTTACCAATATGTCAAAAGTAGATTCAACCATAGGACTTATAAGACTTAAATTATAATATGTACTCAAACACTTGCCGTATTAAGAGTTTCCCGTTAAATTTCTGTTGTAATCAGTAAAGATAGCCAGGACTGTTGGGCAGCACAATAAACACACTGTTCGGATTACTCCTCCCGCACAAAGTATTAATTAATTCGGGACGACACGTGTTTCGGGAATACGTGGATTCCTATTATCAAGTCGGATACCGAATGGCTGCGGAGATCGCTTAAACTAGAAACATGCACCACTTTCACCTCTCCCTTCACTCTCTTTACTTACCCCAAAAAACACATGCACCATTTTTCCCACTCCGCCCTGCACTCTACTGCGATAATCCCGAGAATATAACTGTTGGTTTATCTGAAATCACATACGAAAATGCACCCAACTGCTTCAAGATTCTTTGCAAGGAAGTTCTCTTTAAACCAAGTTGTAACGCTGTTCTTCGCTGGCTGACTTTCGGATTTTCTAAGATCTGCTCAAAAACGCGTTGATGGTTATTGTTAATATTGACTGTTCTGGGGACCCGACTTTCCCTTTCGTTGGCACAATACACTGCCAGTATTTCTCAAATGCCATAAATAAATTGGCATAAAGGCGAGTTTACACATGCATGGATTTACTGGGGCCAGTAAATAAAACTCCACACATTTAACTTGCGTGAAAGTAAAAGTTGTGCATGCATGGACCGAAAAAGTCAGCGGTGGCGTGGTCATTGGCGCCAGTAAATCCATGCATGTGTAAACCCGCTTTAAATAAACAATTTTTGTTTTTTTTTCATCTTTATTTGACATATTTCATGTTTGTAAACAGTATTAAATAATTCAACTTTCAATAAAAAATATATAAAAGCGATATACAATTAAATCGATTAAATTTAAATTTAGAATTTAAAATACCTATTTATTGTATACATTAGACTGTAACTATTTTCTATAGATCCAAACATCTAAATTGAAACTTTCCATTCTTCTTTTGTGTTAAATAAAGAAAATCCCACTTACACAAGGCAATTAGGAAAAAGCGAATAGTCATCCTCCACGAAAAAAGACGCACTAAATTCAGATTAATCGTCCGTTTTTGCAATTGACCATGTGTACAGTAGTCATCGATAACCATTGATCTTTGGCGATCGGAGAAGCTAAGCCGATTTAAAGCATGCTGTGATAACTGAAGGTCGACAGATAATCACACAGCAGTATAACAAATAACAACGGCCGTTAGTTATCTTAGAATATTCACATATCAACCGCAAGCACGCACCAGAAGATTACATATTGCTCTGGAATACTGATATCTTCGTAGTTTGAGTGGCAATTCTTTGTCCCACCAACAGACAAACAATAAAAATTAATTTATCAATTTCGCCAGACTTGCAGTCGGCGATGTTGATATCCAGTGAGTTGTACACATGTATATATTTATAAATAATATTTAATCATGTTAAATACTCTTCTCGGTATACGTTTATTGTTGGAAATTATTATAATCGAAAATCTTTGGAAAACCGCATGGAACGAAAAATACTTATTTTTTTCTTGTTTCTGGAAAATGCATAGCAAACCACAGATGTAAGGTTTGCAATAAATCATTGATATTAAGGCATAAACATTGATATATTATAGGTATACATTGTGACACATCTATGAAAAGAGGGCTTAATCATTCACACAGAAAAAGTTTAAAAGAAGCGGACTTAGAACAATGACTCGTGGTACTCCATTTTAAACAGTTAGATGGCCAGATTAAAATGTAGCCATGCCCACTGCAGCATCAGGCACCGTCAGTAATTTGTTAGTATGTATGTAGTCAGATATGCCATTGAAATATTCTAATAATAAATAATTCAGGAACTTTTCTACCCATGTACTATTATGTGTGCATAAAGTAAATATTTAAGTTGACAACTATCGTTCTAATCTATACAGATGAAAATAATATCAGGGCGGATTTTATAAACATGACGTCAATCTATCATCAAGGATTAACTTTAATGAGAATATTGCTGCAACATTCGCAATAAGAATCTACGTATACTTCTGTTTATAACTATACCATAGTTATTTTCATGATAATAAAATAAAACAGATTAACGAGAAAATTTATGGTTAAAGCTAATTTGAATAGGCTTGTGAGAGCATACAAAATGGGTAAGATTTCATCCCATTAAGATGTACCTACTGCTGTTTCAATTTCAAGATCAACAAAAAGTAAAATATTAAATAATATTACTTTGTTTTAGATAAATTGAAAACTGTTAATTTTTGTTATAAAAAACACCAGAATAAGTTACTGGAAAAATGTGATTCAACTGTTACGGGCAAGTGATAGTACCAAATGCGTCCAACACGGCACAATTCTGCAGCGATATTATTAGTTCTATAATTAGCCGACATCCTCATCCGGCAATCTCTGGCCACTACTCGTAAAGTTACGGGAACAAATCGCGTCAGCCGGGAAGGACAAACTTCCGAAGGGAGCGCAAACATCTGCCGAGCCGCGTTGTTTGAAAGAATTTTGCTACGGCTTACCCACGTATACTACACCCTTTTTCATTTCTCAATCCCTTTTCGGCGCTGTAGAGTGTCTCGTCTTTAGATATACATGCCTACATACCTAACCATGCTAAAAGACAAATATATTCTTAACTAGAGAATTTCGAATTTTATATATTATAATAATAATATTTTGAAACTGCTGTTATGAGGTCTGTGACACTGATGACATCAAACACTTTCATTCAAATTGTCAATATTTCGCTCTATATTTAGCACTTATTCAGGTGATTACTACAAACATAATAGTAATAGTTTTATTAGGAAACAAAATTGATCACTATGAGCATGAGCAGTGTAATTTGCCGAAAATTTTGATAAAACATTTACGAGGGATGCCTTTTTATATTTCGGGAATAGGCGTTCCAGGTGCTGCCACCTGATAATTGACGCCTGTATCGTAAGTTTCGGCTTTCTTGCCAGTATACTTATTCAGAACATTTTGACGTACTGTAAGTAACACAAATGTGTTACTTACAGTGGCTTAAAAAAATCATCTTGGCCAAAAATGGAATTAACACGTGAACATTTTCGAGTCATTATTTTTTACAATCTTCGACGTGGATTATCTCAACAACAATGCATCGATGAACTTAATTCGGCATTTGGCGATGAAGCACCATCAAAAACTAGTGTATACCGATGGTACGCCGAATTCAATCGTGGCCGTGCTTCACTCACTGACGACGAATTTCGACGAAGTCCGTCCAAAATCAGTTGTTCTGAAAAACATTGATGCTGTGCGTGAACTGATATTGCAAGTCCGGCATGTGACGTATCGTGAGATTGAGGTATCCTTGGGTATTAATGGAACCAGCATACATTCTACATTACATCAACATTTGGCCGTCAAAAAAAAATTTGTTTGCCTTGGATTCCACATAATTTGACAATCGGTTAAAAAAGGCTTGTGTGGATTGGTCGAATGAAATACGATCTTACTTCAAACCATGTCTATAACATCATAATAGGTGACGAATCATGGATCTATGCCTATGAGCCAGAAAATAAACAGCAGTCGACTGTAAGTGTCTTTCAAAATGAGCCAAATCCAACAAGTTGTTCGCGCACGAAGCACTTCGAAGCAAATGGTCGCCTGTTTCTTCGTTGTACCATTGGTGCAACGTCGGACGGTCAATTCTGAAGGGTACACAACCATTTGTTTGTCAGAAGTAATCGTAAAAAAAAGGGAAACCAACCGCCGAAGACGGATCATTCTCCACCGGGACAGTACGAGCTCTCACACATCAGCTCAAACAAGTGAGTTTTTGGGAACTGAGAAAGTTGAATTGACGTGCCAAATCAGGGTTGTACGACGGATGACCGTCGTACAACCCTGATTTGGCACCCAATGACTTCTTTCTGTTTCCGCACATCAAACAAAAATAACGTGGTCAACGTTTTTCGACGGCTGAAGAAGCGGTTGATGCTTTCAATATTCATATTTTCGAGGTACCTCAATCGGAGTGGAAAAGTGCTTCGAAAACTGGTTCAAGCGCATGCAAAAGTGTATGGACCTTCATGAAGAACATTTTGAAAAACAATGTACATGTACTATGATTAATTTTAGTGTCTGTTCTCTATTCCCGAAATATAAAAAACATAACTTCATCTATAGGTACACCAAGCAAAATAACTCAGAAAACACCAAAACAGGATCGGATTATCGGACGAAACCAAATACCGACTGTGTATGGAGGACGAAGAAACACTAGGGCATGTTATGTGCCACTATCCTACTGCCACCAGAATCAGGTACTCCATCTTTAGGAAGGAAATTACTTCCCTATCTGAACAAGATAATGTGACTTATTTGATGAACTCTAGAAAGGCATCCATTCTGCAATAGGATCTAGCGGTCGTAGTAGAAGAGACGGTTTATAGAACCTGGCGGATATCATCTTACCATCAAGTAAAATGAAAATAATGTGAGTAGTTGCAAAGAAGCGAATCAGAAATAAAACTCCTCCTTGCAATGCGTGTGTGGAAGTTGAAGCGAAATTAATGGAGAATTACATTCAGGGCTCTGTAGAGTTTAGACCGAAAGGGAAGAATGTGGCCTTTCTCACAAAATGTCTGAGCTGGGCTTTCAATAGTATAGGGGCACCGTGATTTTTTTTTGTAAGGTAGTTTAAAAAAAAACTACCTTAGAAAAACCAACAAGCTTAAATTAAATAACAGTTGTTATTTTTGAATGTGGGATACGTGTATTAAAACAAAGTATGTAAAAAAATCTTAAACTCTGAATAAGAAAATAGTATACTCTTCTTAGGAACTGTTTAAACTTAATTTAAAAGCACTCCACATAAATATATTTATGTGGTGTGCAGTGTTTTTGGGTTCTGTTAAGAAAATAGTAATTGTTCAAAAAAGTACCTACTTTCCAAAAGGTTTTTATTCTAGTACTATCAAATAACGGACTAATATGACCAGGAATGAAATTGGGCTTGGAATCATTTTTTTCCCTGATTTACAACTGCAAATTTTTTAATTATAATACCTTTTTTTATTTAAATTATGACTAATTTCGTGTTCGGTAAATAACATAGACGAGATTGCGTGGAAGTTATTAATTCTAATTTTGGAAAACTCCACTAGCAACACCTATTGGTATAGTTAACAATATGCATAAGCCATAAGGTTTGTTGTATGTTGCCAAAATTTGCTAAGAGAAGGTCAACGTGTTACAGTGTTGACAGTAATTTTTCGTTTTAAGGTTGATTTCATTAGTTTGCACTATGTGACGGCAATTATAATATCATTAGCGTAGTAGAACTAGGAACCCAGGTGATTCGTGGACGTATTATTTGCAATCGTGCATTAAACAATTTACAGAACAAGAAGTATACACAGCAAGAGTGCACAAAAAAATATTTCACAAGAACATTTTGGTCCAAATCGAGCCGGATATAAGCATCAGTAAATCTTACAGAATATCAAATCAGGAACCCTCCGCCGTTGCAGTGGACTATGGAACGAATAGAGGAGGTGTTTCCAGACAACGACAATATAGTGAGCGTTGTGACCGTGAGAACAACCAAGAGGCTCTTCAAACGAGCAGTGCGAAAATTGTGTGTGTTACTAGTAGAACAAGTTCAGTAGTTGCTAAATTTGTTTGTTTTTCTAATTTCGCCAATATTTTCTTATGTAGATGTAATGTAATCCATGCGTCATGTTGAAGTCGGTACTTCAAGGCGGGCGGTATGTTCGGACATATGAAATTCAGGTATTGTGCGCACGCGTAAAGAAATTCTGACACATAAGAGACAGAAGTATACAGTCCACAGCAGAGATAACACAGCAGGAGTGCACAAGAAACAGTTCACAAGAACTAAATTTCCATAAATTTTTATTTATTTCATTTTTATTTACTACTTCAATTTTTATTTACTATAAAGAACATGGTGCTGTACCATTGCTTTCTTTCTGTAATTCGGAACTTAAAATCCATGTTAATACCCGAAGCAATGTCACCAACTGATATTTAAGCTGGTGACATTTTCAGTCACTCGGTTCTAGCGAATTGTTGCTGTCTCTGTATAACATGATCACAGGTATATTATTGATAACGTGCGATCCCCTAGATGCTAAACTCCAAGTAAATCGCGTTCTTATGTTATGTTACTGTAATAAATCCATCGAAATCGAGAAATCACATTTTCCAAATTAACCAATTTAGGTGAGATGAGGAATGATCCCATACAGCGCGCTTACTAAACTGCTTCATACTGCTCCTTGCAATCCTTACTTCATAATGTGATATTAAATCTTTTTTTAAAACAATGTCTGCACTAATGTAAGTACAATAAATAGTGACGTAGAGGTCATCTTTTATTAAAGCGTATTTCTAAAAATCAGGCGATCTGTATATGCAGACAGTCGCACACAATCGAAACAAGAAAGTCACCTTGCGAAGTATGTAGGTAAAGCAGGCGCCGATGGTCTACTGTGAGCGTAGATCGTATATGCAGAGAGTAGGAGGCAGACAAGAATCCCGACAGCGCGACTCTGCAACGCAGCGCGCCTGGCACCGCCGCTATGGTACAGCGAACGCAGCAGCAGGATCAGATCTCGCGCGCGACCACAACCGAACAGACATCTCGTTAGAGCCAGCTGCGTGCTTGTGTGTACCCCGACATATATTCATGTACCCTTGTGCGCCTTCCTTCCTTATATTGTTATCTTCGGTACGGTTTGCGGCCGGTGTTATTTATTCCATTAGGAGGGTGGTAAAGATTCAGGTGTGATATCTATCTGTGAGTGCGTCTACATAAATACGTGCCGTGGGAAACTTATACATACCAGTAGAAGAAGTTCCGCAATATCCCACCTAGATTGGATATAGCCGTGTAGCCGATGCGATCTTGGACGTTCACCGATTCACGATTCTTTGAGTTTTAATGCAATCATTCTTCGTCCGGAAACACAACGTGCCGCCCAGTAAGTGTTCAAAGTTCTCTCCGTCCCTCTCTCTTTCTGTGTACTTACTTGTACTTTCTTTTTTATGTAGTTGGGTTCATAAACACGTATTCTGTGTGTGTATGCAGATCCTCACGCTGAACGTCACATGAGTTTGCAGTAATATTTAACAAGTTTTTTTTTACGATTGAATTACATTCAAACGTGTTGGGTGTTTAAATGAAAGTATATATATATATATGAATAGTAAATTTATCTATTTTTAAAAAACCCGTGTCAACATAGGATGTGTAATTCATTTGATCGATGTTAATCGTAGGTTGAAATCGACAACTGTTCCCTAACAATAAGGTATAAATCCATGTGCACAGCTGCGGATAAACACAATTACTCCACCAATCTATAAATATGAAACTAACTTGAATTTTACTTTTTTCGTATTTTGTGTTCGCAACGCTCAGAGGAATCTTCTGAGGAATTGTCTCTTTTAAGTCATAATATTTGATAGCTTTCTACAGGGTCTCCCAAGTTGAGTGACGTATTAAAATATTTTGGAGATGGAAATGTACAAAAATTCGGAAAATAAGGCCATAGTGAACTTTGAGCCTAAATTATTTTCACTTTAGCATCACTTCCGGTTGACCGCAACTCGCCATTAACCTTTTTATTTTCAATAGTATGTTATAATTTTTATTGCTAATCCTGTTATAACCGATATTCTACATACAAAATGTTAGGGTTTCCCCATACCTAAATGTAACCGTTTTTGAGATACCTTCAAACTTATGTAAAAAAATCGTTTTGCATGCCTTTAATCTAAAAACTTGTTTTTACGACACTCTTAAATTTCAAGATTCCAAGTTGCTTATCATTTGAAGGTATAATCCTTAGGCTTTCAAATCATAACCTAATATCCCTGAAAATTTTACAGTCTGGTCGCGATATGGTGTAGAATTCCATTATGCTTAACTGTCCAAAACTCAATCTTCAAAATGGGACACTGTATAGATTTTTACATCATGATACACAAAACCAAATTCTGCAGCGATCAGCATTAGGTTTCCCTATATCTATCTCTTTTCGTCATCCTGTTATTAATAGTTGTGTATTTTAATAGCATATTTAACTACCATTTCTCATAAAATTATTCATTTGCATTTTATCACTTAAAAACTAACACTAATATAAGTAAACAATTATAAAAGAAAATCTTTTACAAACTAATTGTAAGTTCTGCTACGGAAAAAAATTGTCAAAAAAATGTTTTTCAATTCATGCTTATTAAAAGCGAACTTAAAATGACTTAAGTTTACTTTTCTCCTTATTTTCTACATTTTTCCTCGTTTTGCACATTTTTTTGTGTTAAGTCAATAAATACTTTGTTTGGTTGAAGCTTATTGTGGAAAATTGGGTTAATTCTAGCAAAGTATGCCATTCAAATACACAATTATTGATAATTGAAGCAAATATGTAACTTTTTGTTGGTGGTAATATCGCACATTAAATCTTTACACAGTTAAAAACACGGAATTAAATTTAATTCTGGGTATTTTCCAGTATTCATTCGCGATCAGGTGAACAAAATGTCAGTATCTTACATCCGTCCAGTCTATTCATGTCTGACTTACCAGTTTTATATAAGAGTTTTATATTACCAGCCCATCGCAACACCTCCCACGTGAAGGCTCAAATTAAACAAGCTATCAGATGATCGGTCAATCTAACATTATTTTGAAATAAGATCGAAAATAAAAGCACAAAAAAAGATGAGGATGTAGGCTTCGAAAATTATACATAGTATTACAGAATTATTTACACCTGTTAGAGATAGTTAAATTAAGTCAATTATGAAGTATGATTTTATTGGTCCGACAACTTATTGTGATCCTGAATTGATGAAACTGTTTTAACTATGTGTCATCTTCGCCACGATCAGAGGACGCTCACTTGGAGTTCCGTAATGATGATGGAAGCAGTATGTCATCTGCGGATAAAGTTTTTGACAAAAGAAGGCAATCAGCCAAAAATTATGCACGAACATATAATTGCTGATATATATGGTGAAAATTCTGATCAAAGCAGTTTACATGGGGTAGAGAATCCACTCGAAATGATCCGAACAGTAGTCGGCCCGTGGAGACAAGGGCCGAAAAAACGCAAGACGCAAGAAATTTGCGAAGAAAACTTGTCGACTTTACTTTGTGATCAACTCGTTTTTCATTCTCCAAAATTGTAACAGACAATTAAACTGGAATCCCCCAAGAAATCAAGATTCAATGCATTGTATGCACAAAGGATCTCCACCAGCCAAAAAATCGAAGATGCAAGCATATGCAGGGAAGCTGATAGCGACAATTTTTTGGGTGATTCTTTGGTTTAAGTATGAAAGAAACAATTGCAAATTTAAAAATTGCTATAGGAAAAACAGACCAAAGAACTTTATTGTCGAGTTCATAATGCTCACAAAGTTCAGCGAGACATATTTTGTTGAGTTGGGATAGAGGGTCTCGCATCTAACTCCGTTGGACTATTTGCACTTTCCTGCGGTGAACATCGATTTTCTTCTGCTGTAGAACTAAAAGCCGCTATTTTCAATATTTTGAGGAGTCTGCCAAGGAATTATTTTTTGAGGATATCGCGTTTTTGGATAAATGTTGGACTAACAATAAGTGTGGAACTGTTGAAGGGTGGTATGTCGTTTTGTTGAATTTTTTTTTCTTTTCTGGTTAGGTAAATTTCATTTGAATCTTTTCCCTCGCATATGTATGTGCATGCGTATAAATAAGAAAAGCAATTGTTATAATGCTTTTGTGTGCGTGTGTAGCTCATTAGTTTTTCCTATATGTTTACTGTTAGGTATTGTATGGTAAAAGTGCCAACACTTATAATATAACATAATTAATTTTATTACTACATATAATGTAGGTTATAATTAACATGAGAAGTATATTAGCACAGTATTTTAATGATTGTCTAATAAGGACGCAGTTAGATTCCTATACATATAGGGCTAAAGATGTACTGTATTGAAATATGCAATGATAAATGATGTAAATGCGTTATAATTAGTGCAAGGACAAAACAATACTGTTTCAGTACTAAACCATATTTAAAAAAATAAATAAAGAAAAACATTTACTCACAATAGAAAACCGTATAGCGAATCCACTTTGGTATTAAATAGAAATTAATATTGCCCATACTCCATATCATTCTATTCAATGACACTGACATAACATCATTTATTGATAGACAAGTAGGTATATTAAGAGCAAGAAATAATCTATTGAACTATTGAAGGAAGAATTTATCGTGGAAAGATTTGTATTTATCGGTTATTTTCAGTTATGTTCTTATACAAATGTTGATAGAATACTGTTGATTATTACCACAGGCGTACCTCACCTTACAGAAAATACAAGAAAACATCAAAATACACATATTATCCTTATTATTGCTGTTAATCGCCAGTAATATTGTATTTATTCACAGAGAAACATATATGGATTTACACAATATAAATATACAAATATTTAGGTACACGAGTATGCTTACAACAAATTAAAAATCATTTCTATAATAAATTTGTCAAATTAGATAGTATCGGAAGACCATGAATATGATGATGAGGCCGATGTTAACTTAATAATAAATCCTTTGGGTTCATCTTGCATCTCGTCCAATTTCCACATGTCTTCTTCAACTAAACTTGATAAAATATGGGTAAAATAAAACCACCATGGTAAATATTAATTGCTTTACTTATTCTTTAATCTTTAATGTCATTTTGCCAATTCTGTACTGAAACATTGTCGTATCCTTGCTCAATAAGCACAGGCATATCTTGAACTTGAAATCTTGCATTATTGTGCCTCATATAATCTTTGATATGTGCCCATACTAGTTCAATGGGATTTAAGGTGCAGTGGTACTGTGGTAATCCCAGAATGGTGTGTCCCTGTTGAACGCCTCCTTCATCGAGCACATATTTATTGTACTTGTTTTTTTGTTGTAATACTATTTCCAGCAAATCACGCTTTAATAATCCTGGAAACTGGTTTGTTCGAAGATAAATACGTAATAGAAGACAAGAAAAACTAGGAGAATACAAGTGACACCGAAAGATGAACCGAAATTGACAAATGACAGAAACAGTGTTTAATACCAACAGGCACCAAATAACATATGGCAACAATCCGCGTTATAGAAAAGGATAGCCTTATACAAATACGTATAAAATAAAAAAGGTTGGATATGGTCCATAAGAGCAATACTTCCTTTAAAACGTGAACTGCACTATACACGGTATAACTTACATTTGAAATATAAAATATATTTACGTACAACTTTTTTTTAAATTTTTAATAGCAGCTAAATGTGGGGTAACATTTTCTAACAGTTGATTCGAGTAAAATGACTAGTGATCACCATTACTTCATCCTGCAACACATTTTCATTTAAAAAAACAATCATTTTACCCTCCACATTTTGTTTTGTCCCTCTATGCACATGTAGATATATTCTATTTTCGTTACACATTCATTCATATAACATCTCATACCCAAACACATACACCATTAATATGCGTACATAAGTTACGCATAATTGCTCCAGTTAATGGCACATAGCACTTCCTTGTTTACTGGAACTGTAAACGCCGTTTTCACTAGTCAATTGGTGCCGCGACGAATTCCTACGCTGAAGCAACGCGATAATAGCATAAATTCTGCGATATAATCTCTTCTGCGGTCTTTACGGAACGTTACGGTTAAATGAATTCGAAGTGTGAATAAACAGTAAAGCATTCGTTTATTTACATACACACATTTTCATTGGCATCGATGTCAAGTACGTGTGCAGATCCCCAGAAGTATTTGCGTTCCCTGGAAATTCTACTCACCATAAAACAAGACTTGCGCTGCAGTCCCCAGATCGCGAGACAATACATAAAACATTTAAAAAACCTCAAAGATAGCGTAATTGGTTGTAGAGGAAACCAAACATTAAATGTTTTCAACAGTTTTTAAAAAAATCCCAAAATGAAATTGTATGCAACTTTTTAAACAACTTAAATGGAAATCATCTAACCTCACTTTTTGTCGTTTCGTAATATAGTTATTTTTATTCAGTTATTTCACATACTGAATTGATTCCAAAAAAAGTTCCCAAAAAAGTTTCTGCTTTATTTAATAAACACAGTATCGGATCACTCCTCACCTCACAATAAATTGATTAATTCGGAATACGTGTCATGCGATTGACAATGGAATCCCAGTAGTCCCAAAACACGTATCGTGCATTAATCAATTTATTATTAAGTGAGGAGTGAATCTTTTGAGTCAAAGAATCTTTTTTGACGTTATATCTAAGCGATTTTTACTGAAAATTTTATTTATTTTATTCGCTACTTTACGAAAGCACTATATCTATAATAGTAGCACGCCTGTGACATTTGGATATTATCGGAAAAGGAATCAGTCGTGCCGTTGTGTATATAACAGCATCTCGGCAGAAGGTCTTTGCAAGTTCCGTGACATTTATAAATAATTCCCAGCGTCAGTCGGAGGTCCCGGGGAATTTAATATATCTTGACGTGATGGTCTTAGTTCTGCTATGAATTTATTATTGTATTGCTGGAGCAAGTTGTCATGTACCTACCGTTGCGTCATTTTATATCTTTGCGTAATTTGCAAATTTCTCAATTGTTGTATCTGTGTCTGTGCAACAATATCCAAAACCAGTTGTTTGTTGTACGTATAACCATTGTGCTACTCCGTACTCCTTGGCACCCAGACATTAGACTTACGCATGTTCCAGAACTATGTACATACTTTCAAACAACCACCAGTAACATCTCCCTCCATCTATTGTTTATGCGTAATTCTACTGTTTCGTTTGAGCTATTCCGCTAAAGGTAACGGAATTTTAATTATGCTTGTTGTTCTTTGTATTTGGAGCGAGCGAGTATCGCCATTTCAGTTCTTACTCGTGAATTACTGTTGAGTTATTCAAGGGGGCTTTATTTATACCTCGTATTTATCGAGTAAATTCCTGGAATCTCTCTTCGTGGAAAAAGTATATTTGAATATTAAATGAAAGGGACAGCCCTAAAGTGTAAATTTGTTCTCAAATACAAACAGACGGAGTAGAAATCATTCTCTAGGCTGTTATTTGATATTTTGCGAAAAGATTGGCAGTTATTTAAGCACAAATGTGTCTCACATCCATATTTTGTACGCACTGAAAGGTAAAATTTTATGAAATCTTCATATTTGCGAATGAAATTTAATATGGAAAAGGTTCAGTGAAGAAAAACCGAATAACGGTGAAATTTGGATTTAGTTCTTGCCTAAGGCAGCGAATTATAAATATTATATATAATATTATTGGATGACTTTTAGAGGCTAATCAAGAATGTTTATTCAAGAACAGACATCCATCTACATTATTTTGGAGAAAATCGACAGAAACTGTGAAAATACTTCCATTTTAAATGTGATTTACAATAACAATACGTGCAAATGGTTGGTATATGACACTATTCGAGTTTTCCAAACGTACTTTTTAGGAAATTCAATACACACAAAGACTATACAGGGCTTTTCCACTATGTCGCTTAACGTTACCTGTAGGGAATACCAATATGTAGCGTTACAAAAAACGCACGCTATATTAAAACTTAAGCAGTAACGCTAACCTGAGTTTACCTTTACTGCTGAAGATGACAAATCTGTTGTTGAAATGCGTATCCTATCCAGTTTTTATATATTTGTGCTTGTGAAGTATTTTGAAGTTTTTGTTAAAAGTGTTGTAATGTACCGTAGCTCCAAAGACGATACTACAATATAAGCACACAAATGATAAATGGATTATAAATACTAACAGTTTGTTTCGTTGCTTTCGTTCCTCTTTTCTCTTCTGTATGATTATTTATTACTATTTGTGGTTAGAATTATTTAATATATATGACACCAGTAAACACACAAATAAGTAGAAGAAAAACTTCTACAGTCCAACTTTCCCAGTCTCCTACATTCGGCTGCCCCCGCCAGCCAAGTGATTAAAATGTGGAGCCTCTAGTAATAAAACAAATCCTACCCCACGAAGGTTAGCCGAACAGAATTTAAAATAAAATTCCTCCTTGCACCGTTTATGATTATCTGATGTTCAATTGTCTATATTTGCCGTTAATCGACTTTTGACTTTCTTGATCTTTAAATTTAACTTGAAATTTTAATTGACCACTCTTGAAATACTAAATTGCTCCAGACGAAAACAGTTTACTGATTGTGAACACGTCTTTTTCGTTGATTTAATGGCGTTATTGCAGCAGCAAATCAGAAGAACTATTTACAAAACCATAACTGAAATTTTCCTTCATTTCTTTCCTTCGGTTTCGTATTACCAAATGAATTTAATGCTAACAATAAGATGTGAAAACCAACCAGCTGTAATTTTAATCAAATACAGACATGCTTCTCAGTCATCTTGGCTATAAATAACATGGTAATAAATTTGCTAACTTTATTCGAGATGGGTTTGGAACAGATTCTTTTTTAGCCGAAACGTGACAAACAAAAAATTACCAACCCAACTGGAAGCAATTTATGCATAAGCGACATGAATAGAGCGCCACAGTGATATCCCGGATAGAAACAGGAAACGCTTCGTTTATTTATCGGTCTGCTCCTGCTGTTATGTTCAGTTTGCCAACATCCTCTCTGACGAGAGATCAAGGGGTTTAATTGAGATCCGCTCGCCTCTAATAGGATCAATTAGTCGACGAAGCGGGAGGGACGGGAAACAGGAGTTCAATTGGCCGCGGCGAGATAGGCCACCGTTGCACTGGACCCCATAATGTGTGTTTGTATTTTGTATGTGCTGGGAAATGCGAACAGTACTCGTCGGACTACTTAATACAACGTTTTAATTAGGCGCGTGAATATTGCTAGTGACAGATGTTTGCGTTGCGATCGTATGTCGCACAAAGCAAAAATGGGAAATTGGTAGAGAAAATAGGTCATGAAATACGCAAGAGCAACAAAAACTATGTACCAAATGATTAGTTTTAGCAGCACACTTTACTGAATTTTTTTTGAAGCAATAGTTAAAGTTCGAACCTATATACATCAACATCTAATAGGTACACACAAATTTTTAAAAATTCGATGGCACCATTCAGTACAAATTCCACTTAAAATTTATTTACTTCCCCGACAGCGTAACGTAAACTCTTTAATCCTCTTTAACGCGTGGAGGCGATTTATGTTTACAGTCATCGATCAATCGACCGAAAACATGAATGTTTAGTTTTTGATAAGCGAATTTTGCCATCCATCCTTTGCGACGGGTAAACAGACGTCATCCTACGAGATCGTCTGTTTACCAGCAAGATATGGAGAATGTAGAAATACATGCCAGTAAATAATACCCGAAGAGTATTGTGATTTACATGTAAACTGCATAAAGGAGTTCGAAAACTATTTTGATTAGGTCAAATATTAATATATAGATCGAGAAACTTTAATATTTTTGTACAAAATTCCCTAGAATCCTTTACTTAAAACTATATTATACAGCTGCACGCCAAATTTCCCATAACTTTGAAAACATGTCCCGTATGTGCATACCGATTGATCCGATATTTTGTTTTCCTTCAACTAAAGTAACTAAAACTGTTATCGAGCAAACAAATTAATAAAAGTCGCTTCTATACTTACAACACAATATGTGAGGTGGTGCAAATATTTAATCGATTACGTAGACATCTGAAATTAAAAGCTAGAGTGTCATGGCCTAGCCTTGAAAGTATCTCCAACGCCAACGGTACATATTTGAACGTCCAGAGAGAGAAAATCTGTCGCCAGAAGATCGCCAATAAAGAGAACAGTTGGCATTATTACGTAGACACGATCGGTCGTTTAGTCCACGTGCGACATTATTTCCGTCTGTAGCTATGGACGATAGCGGAAACTATAGACGGTCATCCGAACTCCTATTTTCCTTTTTCAGTTCGACGAAAAATAATCGGTAATCCGTGTCCATTACCGTGTTAAGGCGACTGATTGTCTTTTTCGGGACGATGCGAAGCTCGTGTGAGTCACGTGTCTCCTATGAATTGCGAAATTAAAGATTACATACTGTATTGACTCGCTGCATCAGTACATCAATATAGAAACGGTAAATAAAATAATGATGAATATGTTTTAAGATATAATGTAGAATAAATTGATGCAGATGTCTTTCAGGATGATGATAAATATCCACTTCTTATAAAACAAATAAAATTTATTATTAAGTAAAACGAGAACCATGATCCGCTGCCTTTGTCTTGAATATTTCCTTAAAAATGGGGAGTGTCCTCCCCATTTTTCCCCTCTTCAACAAATTGCGCTTCATGCGATTCTACCAATCGTTCTTATTTACAGTTGTTGATTTTCCAACTCAATGTTAAGTGAGAGAATAAAAGTAAAAATAGTTTTATTTCTGACGGTTAAGAAAATTGAAGAAAAAATGGGTGGTCGGTGATTCTCTGTTATATTCTCTGCGATATTTAAAAACTTTCGAAACACATAACGTTTGAAGGGGTTGAAACCCAAAATCGGACGACGGGAAACTTAAAAAATGTGTTATTCGTACGCGAATTATTTTTCCGTTGCTGGGGTATCGTTTTAAGTTTGAAGTCAAGAGGTGTGTACCCTAATTTTGTCCGAACAATCAATCAACTTCAAACTTACGGTCGCAATGCATCACTCATGCTTGATTTAATTCATCAGCTCTCTGCGTTTATTGTTTCACATTGTTTCAAAGGTCAACGCTTTATTCTATTACAATATTAATAATTTAACTTGGGAACCTAATTGTATTACTGTTTGGATATTAGAAGAGACAATAACGTTTTCGTTAGACTTAAATATATACGTACATACGCGTATGCTCAGCTCTCACCGGGGTGCGAGATACGTAGCGCGATCTGACATACTTGCATTTATCACCGCCCGCCGGCCAGACCCGTCGCGCGCAACGCCGTAGCACGCAGCACGACTATTTGAATCATTTTGTATCTCTCTATGCGCACGCCAAGTTCTAACAAGTGATCGACGAATTCGGATACACTATGTTCGTTTATACAACCACAGAGAAGGTATTTTGCTGAAAATTCCAACCAAAGCACGGTCGATCTATTTAAGGATCGCCAAAGCGTTTATGAAATTTGGCTGTGTGGTCGGGAATTGCCGTAAATGCCAACAAATAGACGAACAGATTCAAATCCCTCTTAATACCTCCCGAACGCGGGCAGAAAGAAGTGAGGGGTTGTTCGTTGGTTGGGATGAGCGAACCTTGCTCTAGCCGGCAAATTGCAGAGGAAATCGGTGTCAGTAGAAGTACAGTGGAACGTATTCTAAAACGCAACAAATACAAAAGTTCAAAAGTGTCAGGAGATTTTCCCGAGGATAATTTTGCAAGAATGAAGTTTTGTGCGGCCATGGTGGAAAGGGCCAATGAAGACGGATATTTAATTAAAAAAGTATTCTGTTTTCCGACGAGTCCTCCTTGTCACGTCATGGCAGGCATAATCGCTCCGCCGTGCGATATTGGTCTCGAGAAAATCAACAACTGATCCGTAATGTAACAACTCAGTACCCCGTAGTAAACTTAAACGTTTGGGCGGGTATCTTGGGTGATAACATTATAGGACCATTTGTTATCGACGGCAATTTTAATGGAATGAAATATTTGGATTTGCTGCGAACGCAAATTAATCCCGCTGTCCGCCAACTCAACTCCGATTTTGATGCAATTTGCTTTATGCAAGACCGTTGTCTCGCGCATAACACCAGATTAGTAATGGAGTTTTTAGAAAACACCTTTCCTAATCGTGTTATTACCGGTAAGGGCACGATAAAATGGCCACCCTATCGCCCGACCTCAATCCCTGCAATTTTTTTTCTGTGGTGTTATGTCAAACGAAATCTTTACAGATGTAATAATAATAATAATAATATTTATTACCCAACAGTTCGAAAACGAAATGAAGGACAAATAATAAATGCAAAATAATAACAATGTGATAGAAAAAAACACAAGAAAATATAATAAAGAACTAATCACATGACTGTAATAAAGCATAAGAACAAGTACTGACATCCAATAACTGTTTCAAAGAACAATTGAATATGTCACAGCTCCCACTAATCCTATTATAGGCGCCACACATCAGTACCA
>JARFOC010000217.1:127517-141334 GCA_031763485.1 Osmoderma eremita | reverse complement strand
TGGTTGACAATTTATTGAGAGAACACGGCCATGAGGTCTTGCGTTTGCCACCTTACCATTGCGATTTCAATGCTATTCAGTTGATTTGGGCAAGGGCTAAAACATATATCGGTAGAGATGGACATAGTGATGATAAAGTTCTGGAAATGTGGAAGGAGTGTGGAGGAGACTATTTGTGATGCTAACGTGTGGAGCAATTGCATACGACACACAAATGACTTAATCCAAAAGTGGTACGACAGAGAACATTTTCTAGCAGAAGCAGATGTTGCACCTGTCATTATTAATGTTGGTGAAGATTCTGATTCGGAAACAGAAGAATCTGATTGAATTCTTAAAAAAGTTATATTTGTATTTGAATTATCTATTTAATGCTTTTCTTAAAACACAACATATTTTATGATGAAAATAAAATAGAGCATTGTTATATAAGTGTGTGTCTAATTGTATTTGTATATAAAATGATGGTTGAATAAGGTAGTAATCACTAATAATTTCATCACCAATTAGAAATGTGCGAACTGATATAGAACTTGTTCAAAATTTGATTTTCTATGTTTATATGTTGAAACTATGTTCAAAATATCTTACTTCATTAAAACATTCTCAAATCTACAACAATATATTATTGCATTTTTGTTCTTCTTTTGACCTATTATGAAAACAAGAAAAATAATAAGAAAACGAAAACAAATTAAATACAAATATAATACATCACCTTGCATCACTCTGAACCATCTAGAATCTAGATACACTATATGAATATTGTCATAAAGTCATGTTAAAATCGTGAAAGAATTGCAAGGACTGTGGGCTGGTATCACTAATACACACTAATACACATAATTGGTTGAGAATGGGAGCCGACGTGCTCTTGAAACATATGTCCCGAATTTTATTAAATTAATTTGTGCGGTGTGGATTTTCCCGATACTGTGTATTAGTCATGTTAAAATCGTCTATCTGACTGCCCAGCAAATAGACGACCCCTTATATCATTGGTGGAGATTGGTGCTCAGATACCAAAATCCGTTGTTACTATGTATTTGTTCATCATCAAATTTTACACCATGTAAATTCTTCTCAAATCTTGTCAATCAACTGTAGTCTCCATAATTAAAATGTGAGATTAACGTAAATTGCTTTTCTAATAAGGTGCGAGGTGTTACAATCAAAACGCAAGCGATTATTATATTTGCACCCACAAGTGTTATACCGATTTTTGTGGTATTCATTTCTGCTCTCGAACAGATATCTCTAAATTGAGCACGGTAAAAACATGTGCTTTTGTGGGCCGATTACAATTTTATAAACTTCATGTAAACAGAACATTTTGACATTTACAATTGTCAATAGGTTAGAAATACCACCCATATGTAGTATTTTTAGTATAGTACTAAAGTATTGACTTGATTCAGATGTACAAAATATATGACGTCATGGGTAAAGAACCACTGGACGAATAGTGTTCATATCCAAATACAACGCAGTTCCTCCTTCGATATTCGTTTATATAGGGATGTATACATGTGTATGTTGTGTTGGCTATATCGTATGTAAGTAGGTGAGAAGTCGGGTTCCCATGGAAAGACAACACAGTCACTAAACGTTACAAAGTGACAAAAACCACACCGCTATTAAGACTCTTTAAAGCGAATGTACTGTAATTAAACCCGAACTACGCGCTAACGCCGTTGTTCGAATAGCAGTGCTGCTTTAATCCAGCGAGACGCCGAGGCACACGCCCGTTGCCAGGACCGGACACGGACAATTCTGTGCTACTTTCCTAGATAGATAAATTGCTACATAGATGCCTAATTGAAACCTAATATGTTGTTTTAAGAGTCATCATTAGCATGCATAAGAATGTTGTACATAATCATCTCTGCGAATAAACGAACAATCAATATAGGTATGATAGATATAATTGTATAAAGTCCCGACATATTCGATTATTATCCGCCATTAGCACCGCCTAATTAACAAATAAATTTAACTATAAATTAATATTAAGAGCATTGCACCGAACAAAACTTGATTAAAAAAATAATTAAGGATCGTCTCAACCTCCAAATGCAGTACAGAGCTTATGAGAATTCGATACACGGTGGTTGCCAGCTGTATATTTTTACTTCCGGTTCCATTATTTGGGTTTCTGACAGTTAAAATCCATACTTTGCAGAAAACAGTAAATTATTTTTAAAAAAACATTATTTCTTTATTTAAGAATCAGTGAAAAAGCACCTAATTTTATTTATTATTACTCAACATTAACGTAATTTACATTTCGAACATTTAGCAATTGGGGTATTATACAATTTATTAAATTTAAAGTAAAATATATAATCCTTTAGCAAATAATAGTTTCCACTTTTGTAACAAAAATAGCTTAAATCAAACAAATCCCCATATAATACAATAATTTTTAAGAAAGGAATAGCAATTACACACACATATGCCTTGTTTCAACTTTTAGTCAGTCTATGAACCAGTTTGATCTTCAGATCATGACGAATCTGTTACATGAATAATAAATTTTTCAATGTCATCTTGCAAATTATCCACTATCCATAATTTCTTTTCAATATTTTTCACATGTTTGATGTAATTTTGCCAATTATCAACTGTTAGAGTGCGATATGCTCTTCGGATTAATTCCTCCATATCTTTTACCTTAGATGTGCTATTATTCCTTTTTATGCAGTTTTTAGCATGTGCCCATACCATTTCAATGGGCAGCAACTCCAGTTATAGAATGTAATGGCCTGCTGTCCTTGCAAATGTAGTAAAGAATGCACTGTGTGATAGAAGCATAACGTGACCCTCCTTCTGAAACAAAAAAAAAAGTAAATTGTTGTATTACAAAATATTACAAAAAACTGGTAACATCAAAAAGATCTTTTATTATTATTATTATTACCTATTTACATTTGGATTATGTTATGCTATTTTTTAATACTTCTTACAAGTTTTTTAATATTTATAAAAAACTTTACAAGTGATACAGAAAAGAAAGTGACTGTAATACACACCTTTGTAAGACCTTATTATATTAAAGGCATGTTTAATTGTAGGAGTATGTGTCCTAGGCGAGATTATTCCATCATCATTTTCCTCAGAGGTGGTGGTTGCAGTAATTTCTAGGTCATCCATATCTTTGTCGCCACTTATAGTCGGTACTTGAGACCTAATATTTGGTCATATAGAAAAAGTTGATACCACACAATAAATTAAAATAAAAATACTGGTAAGGTATACACCCTGTTATAATTTTAACAATGTATTGGCAAGACATGTCTCACTTTGCGATTAATTAATATAAAAGTTTCTATAATAGGTACTTACAAAGACCTAGAACTAGAGCTGGCGTCACTAAATCGAATTTGTGTTCGTTTATCAATATCAACATTGACAGTTGAACTTTTTCTTGTATTAGCTAACCTATGATTTTTCAGGTGCTTTGCCAAATTAGAAGTGTTTACAGATGTTTAAAACAAATTTTACAAGCAGCATTATTAGAGTCAATTTTAGAGAAATGTTTCCATACATTGCTCTTTGGAGGAGCAGGAGGACACATATTATCAGCTAAGACACAATTCACTCTAAAAATTAGGCAAAAGCAACATACAACCAAGGATACAACATACAACCCTTGTACAACTCTCTCTCTACTTGATTTCGAATATTCGAATTTTGCAGGTAGAAAAGAAACAGGTAAAAGATTAGCGATTGTATGTTTAGTTTCTCACCAATAGAGGACATTCCCAAAATAAAGTACGCAGCACCGAATGTATAGGTGTCGATACCAGTAAAGCATCGACAGAAAAGTATCGATGCCAAAAGTACTTGGTATCGCCACTAAAGTATCGATACTGTACTAGTATCGAAGTATCGTTCGTGTCCCTAGCAGTCGTACCTATACTCTGACTGTGTTGGTGGCAGCTCTTGAGCTTTTAAGGGTAAGGTCGCGTTCTCACCAAAACAACCGACGACCGCAACGCAACCGCAACTTCAGTTGAGTTGCCCTTGTGTACTTAACGAAATCAATCGTTTTAACTCTCCTGTTTAGTAGTAGTTGCGAAGAAAATGTCGTCCTCATCAGGTGAAAATATAGCCGCTGCATACTTGCTAGTGAAAAAGCGCAAAAAGAAAACGTACCGAAAATTTTGGGTTAACCATTTTTATACCATAAATTTGGAACACAGTTCTTATATAGTGGCACAGGAATTGAATAACGATCCTACTAAATTCCATGGATTTTACAGCATTAGCAAAGACGCTTTTAAAACTTTAGCAGAAATGTTGAAACCTGATATAAGCAGAAGAGACACGAATTATCCCAAAGCCATAAGTGCTGTAGAAAGACTTCTTATCACATTAAGGTGAATTTTTATTCTTATTTTTAACTGAACAAAACGTCTTTAAATATATGAAATAACTCGTTAACATAAAAAAATTACCTAACCTAAACTAAAGTATGATAAGAGTACCCATCGGAGTTACACTGCGAAAGGGGGGCTACGCTAGATAATTGTGTATCTGAAACGTGAGATACGCTCATTGTTGTAGATTGTAGATGTAGATGTAGATTGAGCGTCTGATGCTGACTGATGGTTGCAGGCACTTGGTGGCCTAGATTGAGTGTCACTATGCACGAACTGCCGACACTAGGAGAACCAAAATTGTTTAGCGTGGTACAACTATTATCTTCTAATAGGATTCTGACTATAAGTTCCAAAATTTCTCGTTTCAGTCTCCTCTTTTGATGAGCTGTCATTAAGTTCATATCAGGCACGTTGCATAAATTAATGAGGAAGTCATAACCTCATTTTATTAATTGCGGGAAATAGAATCGGTGGGATGGTTTTTGTAACTTACAAACTTATCTATAACTTTAGAATTGTATACAATCAATAATTTTTGACAAAATATAACTATTTTTCGCTACCGGGTTATTATGTTTCTTCATTGCTTAGAATAGTCATAGTCTGGGTTTTAATTTCAGGATGCATTTGTCTCCTACCTTTAAACAACAAGCATGGAAAACAAAATAATCTATTTGTCTTTTCCCAACCACATATTCACGAGAGATATTCATAAATTTTGTTATTAAACTGTCTTTTATAAGAACTGTAAGAGTAATTTCGAAAATTACTTTTTATTTTTGATTGCTACTTTTGTAAAATTTGTGCTGCAACGCGATAGCTCTTATACACCAACCGCCACTGTTCTGTATGCAAATTATTTTACACCAAGTTGTATAACATGTATAGATATTTTTATACACGTTGCATGACAAATGAATATAGAAAAATATATAACAGAACACTTTGACTAATTAGAAGATATAAATAAAGAGTTTGCATTAGATTAATAGTTATGTTAATGTTATCATCCTAAAATCTTTCGTCGCTTGGGTGTCTATTTGATGAACTTACGCATATAGTTTAATGCTTACACTGTACAATAATAAAAAAAGACTATTTTAGAGAATTCTGTAATAATTCTCTGAATCAACGTAAGTGACACCATGACTTAATTTAAACTTGACGATGGTGCAACATATTGAAGTGGGCGTATAGACGTCCTCGCGTTAGCTGGCGACTGAAATATGGACAAGATTATATATCAATTTGTCTATTCCAAATTCGCTCAACTTGAGCCTACGCCAGGGCGGTATTGATTTTCTGAATTAAGGATGCGGTCACAAGAAACGGTGGTTACCTGTTTCCTTATAGCTGCTGCGATCTACTCTGGTAGCTGGAACGTATATTTGCCTGAATGAAGCATGAGATTTCAATCATACAGTTTCAAAAACCTATGTGAGAATGAATGCCCACATAGGACAGTATAATATAATTAATATATAAAATAATTAATATATAACGTAATTAATATATGACATATGCTGTGAAAATACGTGGTACCAAACAACTAAATATTTTGACATGCCTATTGACTGTGTAAATGTATTCAAAATATGTGATTGCGCAACAGTAAACGATTGAATAAACAGATTACAGTTTCCTTTTCCCAATTGAAATTAATAAATTAAACAATTATTTCCTAAATTATAAATTTAATCATTAACGAATTTCAAAATCGAATTCATTGTCCTCGTAATTTCATAACGTCATTACTTATATGCGTTACTATTATTGGTTACTTTCTATTTGTATTATTATATATATTTGTACTAATTTACAATACAAATGCATACACGTATTTTTAGGTGAACTTATGTACCTATGAACATTGGTTAAATGTAAAATAAGTATTCTTATTTAGAGAAAGTATTAACAAATTGCAATCTTTTATTTCATACATATTACAAACATATATATGACACAAACCGCGCAACTTTTGACTGATAATTACACAAAATTTCTCATTTATTTTGTCCCACGAGGTGAAGTGGGTGAACTTGGTAGTACACTTATTTCATATCTGTTTTCAGAATTTTTCTATCGGGCAGGCTTCCACAGTGACAAAGCAATGAAATATTATAATATGTGTATAAAAAATGAAAAAAATGACGTACAAAGTGATATATTTCCTTGGAAAATGTGCTGATATATGACTTTCGGCTGCACTTTGCATCAGAAACATCTGTCTTCAGCGTCCAGCTATAGTCTGCCAACATAGCAGGGCTCCATTTGCCTTGGTATCATCAGCACTTTCATCGTCGCTTAGTGTGACGTTTGGTGGAGGTTTAGGCACAGGTAATTCCCGACTGGAGGTACTGGTCTCACTGCAGATGGAATATTTTGCATTATGTTTGGATTTAGAAGTCATATCACTTATATTTGTTAGACAAAAATAGCAATCAGTAATATGATCTGATGGTTCACTCCAAATCATAGGAATAGCAAAAGGCATGTAGTTTACCTTTTGCCCACGCTGTAAGAAGTCTGACACACGTAACAGGTCAAATATGGGGAGCCTAGCTTTTGTCTTCATTACCTACTTTACACTTGAAATACTGCTCATAGCACTTGTTAAGATGTAAGCAAATGTAGCAAAAAGAGTTCGGGTGGTTTACACATTTCCTTGGCATTTCTACAGGTGATCAAATGTTCGCTGTTTCACTACAATAGCTTGAACGCACCCACCATAACGCAACACTCTTTAACACGTTAACAGCGTCAGCGTATATGTTCATTCACCGAGCTCTAGCTGGCAGCTGAAATAACAAGAGATGTTATCTAGGAATGGGAAATGCAGGTCTTAACACGTCAAGACATGTTCAATCGTTAACCATTATTGTAGCTTAAGCGAATATCCTGGAACATATCAGGCATTTTTTGCGTGGGACAAAAATTTTGTTAATCCGTGTTATTTGACAATTGCCAATTTATTTATATTAAAATTATTATTATTATTATTATTATTATTATTAAAATTAATAAGTAATATAATAAAAGTATAACGATTAAGTTGACAAGCACATCACCATATCCACACTAACAATACCGACAACCAACATAACAGATATATTGCAATGATCTTTTAACAACATGTTGTCGTTTCATTGTTATTGTAAAGGTTCGTGAGCCAGGAAGCAATCGCTACCATCGAATTGTTCATCATCTAGGATAATTGCATACGCGAAAGACTGCCACCTATACGATTGGCATTTAACATTGAAGATTCCATTAATATCCGTGGCTCAACCGGTAAAGACGGTCTCTGTTTGGTAGGGAGTAAGAGTAATATTAGTCTAGCCAGCGACAAGAAATGAGCATAAATAATGTTTCTAAATCAAAAAATACTTTATTGTTTTTGTAACTTGTAAATTAACACAAACTATTATACATCACACAACACTACACAACAAATGGGTTTTGAACTAGTTTTACGCACCACATCACGAATATATCATACGAAGAACGACACGCCAGTGGAATTCATCGACTCCAAGTTGTTACCACAGAATCCCGAGGGCACTCGAGAAGGCCATATACATAGTATAGTGAATGAACCATTCGACAATGCAATTAAATCGCAGTACAATACAGTAATAATGGATTGCCGTGGTGACGATGACGGGAATATTGGATGGTTGCGAGAGTAACGGGGAAAAAGAAAATAAACAAAAATTCAAAATTATAAAAGTCAGATAAAGTTAAGTTCGTTAGCAGAAATAAAGAGAAATAGTAAGAAAAAGAGTGATAAGAAGGAGTGAGGTGAAGGAAGTATTGGAAGGAGAAAAAGGAAAGACGAGGCCGCAGAGAAGAGAGAACTGGGTGGAACACTTAATCACATACACAAGTTATATTTTATAAGGTATTTGATATTATTTCATTCAACAATTGTTAAAAAAACCAACAACATTACAACAATTTAACCAAAATATATACTTTTCTACAAATGAACCTTATAATAAAGTAAACCGAACCTCAAAAAAATATATATATATATATATATATATATATATATATATAAACCTATAAACTAGAAAACATAAACAAAAGTTGAGTAGTTTTACTCTAATAAACAGGTGGTGCATACATCTCTCATGTGTTCTTTGCACTCATGATGGCTACATTTTGACAAATTCTTTTTATTGATGTATTACAACTTCTCGAGCCACTGTAGCAACGTCGAATACAACTTACTGGCTTATCTGGTGATGGAGGATGGGGTAAGGTTTCTTTAAGTCCAAGAAGATGTCTTGCTCGCCGCCTAATATCTCTTGGTATAAATGAAATCGTTGATCTATGTTCTATTTGGAGATTTATTAGTTCCCATCACAACTTTCAATGAAGTGAGATCGAAAGATTTTTTTTTCAGGGTAGTTAGCTTTATACACGCAAGCAGCGTTTATTCCAGCTATATAACACAACCATTGGCCAACGATTGGTTGTTCTGATTTTTTCAATATATGTATTTGTCTAGGTAGTTATAATTTGAATAATATTGTCACTTAGAAAAAGTTTTATACAGTCAATCGCTGACAATACATTTCGAGCATTTTCTTTTGGTCCAGGAAACAGTTTGATAATGTTGTGAGAACGAACACGTACTTGCAAATTAGCTCCACACTTTTTCCACTTAGTTGATTTATCTTTACCAAGGTAAAAAAAAATGTTCCTATCATTTTCTTCATGTACGCAGATGTCCAGGTTGGATATATTTTGGTCTTCTCTGAGGAAATTTCTTGATCGGAATCTGTTGGATGATCTCTATTTTCCACAATATCTTCTTGGAATTGATCTTCATCATCTAAAGGATCCTCTTCTGCACTTGAAACCTCTTCATACCATTTCATCCACTGTGCAGAGTCTCTACTAGTTTCTAAATGTCGTGTTCTGGATTCAGACATATCTATAACTGACATAAAAAAATAAGGCACAACGAGGCCTTATTGTAGTAAAGAATTTATTGCAGTGTAGATATACATAAACAAAAGATAGCCATATCTCTAAATAGAAAAAACTAATAATAATCACAGAAAAACTCACCTAAATTTTGTAATAACCTCGCAAATTCTAAAGTGTACACTGGGCAAAGAATGTAACGTAAGCAGGCGCGTGGATTACAATTGTAATCCAGTCTTCTTTGATAGATAATAGCTCAAACAAACGTATTCTCCGATTGCTTATTTTATACTAAGAAATAACTTACATCTATTATAGACAGCTACTCAAACACGCTACCCCATCTACAGGCCATTTTTGATTTTTGGTCGTCAGAAAAAGAAACGGGGATACATTTGTAATCCACGCGCCTAATGGAGGGTTAAATATGCATTTATAAGAAAAATAGATATGTATTTTTAACGCTTTCCCCCATTTATATTACTATAACGTCAATTAGTGTCTTTAACTTCAGTTAGTATACGCGCATTTATATTTATACGTAGGAAATCTCAAATTGTAACAAAACAATACCACGAATTCTAATGATATTAAATCCGATTGATAAACACGTCGCTTGCAACCCCCTTTTAGTGTTGAACGAATGAAAACGTCCGCCAAAAGAAAACAACCAAGACAAATGGTATAACGGACTACGGAGGGCACGTTGAGGTCAAGAGATCATGAGAACAATATCCTGTGTGAGAAATAGACGAAGATGGAAAAGGGTTGCCATTCTTCCGACCCAAGGTCGCCCACTATTAAAGGAAAACCATTATACCGTCGGACTATATGCACGAGCGAGACGAGAGGAATGCTGCCCAAAGGTGATTTTTTCCTTATTTATTTCTTCGTTCGCTCAAACAGACCTTATTTGTGCTGCTGCGTCTCCCATTGTTCGTCGATCTCAAAACGAAGGTGTTAAGGCAGTTAAGAAAAGTCGGCTTATTTGTAAAAAAATGTGTATCGCTAGTAAATGTAACAAACATATTTATAAACAAAAAAATATTTTCAATTAATATGAATTCTAATCATAAAGAGTGAACGCTCGAAAGTGTTCTAGATCGTAATTAAGCTAATCATAAATTTAAATTGGTTAAATATGCAATCAGACATTTTTTAGAACTAGTTATCAAAAAAAAATTTTTAAATTTAAGTAATAGCATTTATGCTATAGCTATATGGAGTTACGATCAATGATAAATGTTCAACAACCCTGCTTTTTGCAGACAATTAAATTATTCTAGGTGAAGATAATAGTAATAATAATAATAATAATATATTTAGAAAATTGAAATACAAAAAATGGGGGTTTAGTGTGAATTTGAAAAAGAACTGTTTAGATAGTTATTTTACTCATCCTCTCGACTACAAAAGTAACATGGGACTAATCAATTATTAAAATTAAGAACATGGAATAACAAACTACAATTATTTCAAAAAAAAATAGAAAATAATTTCTAAAATAACAACAAAACAAAATATCCCAATAACATTGGTTAACAAGATTTGTGTCCCAAGCACTCAAATGCCTGATTCTCATATACTTTTGCATGCTGAAATCAATTATGTTTTCAGAATTTCTCCATCACGCTTAGTTTTTATGTTCCGGGATATTCGGTTATCCACTTAAAATAAGCGTGCATAGATACAGAGCATGTCTAGATGTTATTTCAGTCATCGCCTATAGAGCTCGGAACTGATTAAGCAACATGCAATGGTTAATGAACATGTCTTGACGTGTTAAGACCTGCATTTCCCATTCCTAGATAATATCTCTGTGTAAACCACCCGAACTCTTTTTGCTACATTTGCTTACATTTTAACAAGTGCTATGAGCAGTATTTCAAGTGTAAAGTAGGTGATGAAGACAAAAGCTGGGCTCCCCATATTTGCTGTTACGTGTGTCAGACTTCTTACAGTGTGGACAAAAGGTAAACAACATATGCCTTTTGCTATTCCTATGATTTGGAGGGAACCATCAGATCATATTACCGATTGCTATTTTTGTTTAACAAATATAAGTGGTATGACTTCTAAATCCAAACAAACTGTAAAATATCCTAATATTGCATCTGCACTGAGACTAGTACCTCACAGTCGGAATTACCTGTGCCTAAACCTCCACAGATCACGACACTAAGCGACGATGAAAGTGCTGATGATACCAAGGCAAATGGAGCTCTGCTATGTTGGCAGACTATTGCTGGACGCGGAAGAGAGAGGTTTCTGATGCAAAACACAGCCGAAAGACAAATATCAGCACATTTTCCAAGTAAATATATCACTTCGTACGTCATTTTTTCATGATTTATACACATATAATATATACTTTCACAAAACTTCATTGCTGTGCCACTCTGAAACCCTGCCTGATAGAAAAATTCTGAAAACAGATATGAAATAAGTGTAAAAACTACTACCAATTTCACCCACTTTATCTTGTGGGACAAAATAAATCTGAAATTTTGTTGACCAGTGTAATAGAAGCCTATTGATCATCTAAAAATTCAGCCAAGGAGTAGCAACATTTTTGGAGTAGAAATTGTTTTAATTTGATTTTAAATTTCTTTTGAGACCTAATATTTTTAAGTATCGTCAGTAGTTTATTGTAAGCTTTAATGCATAAAAAGTCTGGACTTTTTTTTCATAAAATTATAACTTATGTTCAGGAATTTCAAGTTGCGGCCCATTACGTGTGTTGTATGAGTGATGGTCGCCTATTTTCGTTAACTTCTTACTATTGTCATATGCATATATATATGTTATATATATAACAGTAGTTGCATTATATAAATACATGGCAGCGGCAATAATACCATTAAAGTGAAGTACTGTTTACAACTAGTACTGCAATTCACTGTATTCATCGTGTACGCAAATTAGTTCTGATATACTTTTAATCTATTACTTTGGACATTTTCATTCAATAATATCTTATGCAACTATTGCATGGGGTTCATCGCCTGCTTTAGATACGTATAGCACGTTCTTGAATTTATCTAAAGCAGGCGATGAACCCCATGCGATAGTTGCATAAGATATTATTGAATGAAAATGTCCAAAGTAATAGATTAACAGTATATCAGAACTAACTTCCGCTTTGAGCCTTCTGGGCACGTAACAAATTGCACTCAGTCTTTTACACATCTTTTCCACATGTTCACTTCACTCCATCTGCATTTGTAGTCAATAGTAATTCCTAAAAATTTTACCTGTGCTATACTCTTTCCATTATATTTAATTAAATTTGATGTTACTCTTTCACGTGTATTTGCTTTGAATTTGATAAATGCAGTCTTATTTATATTTATAAGCAATCCATTTTAATGCAGATAATCGCCCATGAAAGTAACCTATTATTTGCTTGCCATACAGCACTGAATTTATTTGGACCACTTATAACCATAGACGTATCATCAGCGAACATAACAGTTTTATCTAACGGTATATCATTGACATATATTGTATATAATAAGGGTCCAAGCACGCTTTCTTGCGACACACCTCGATCCAAAGACAGCTTACCAGAATCAAAACCATTAATACTGACACAATGTGTTCTTCCTCCAAGGAAGCAAACACATTCCCTCTTACTCCATACGCAAATAGTTTTTCAAGTAATACACAGCGATTTACAAAAACGAACGCTTTACTTAAATCAAAAAACATACCCATGCATGTTTGTCCTTTGTCAATATTACTATACAAATATCTTAAAAAAGAAGTTATGGCAGAAGTTATATTTGGAAGTAGAGGAACAACGTGAAAAGGATCTAGAACTAGGATTTATCTGGTAATATTTGCAGTGTAAATGTGACTTGTTCATTTGTTTCTCTTTGTTTAAAACCTATAGTAGAGTGTAAAAGAATGCCTCTTATTCGGCAACATGCGAATTTTCATCGATTAACTAAGTTTTAAGAACGTTGGGGGGGACTAATCGACGTACGAGAACCCGGATTATCCATTCCTGATATTGTTGATTGTGCACTACGTAGTGTCCCCACAATTGCTCTGTATTGGCGAATGGGATAGCTACCACAGACTACCATTGATTTCCCAATTTCAAGTATGCCCAATAGACTAGCTGAATGCGTAAGAAGCAATGGATGGACTCATTATTAGTGTTTGTATGAATTGTTACGATCATACCTTGGATTTTCATCGTTTCTTAACACGAATAAAATAAATATTCCCTGAAAATTTCATTAAAATATAGGAACGTTTACTGGGTGTACATTTATTTATAGCGACCAGTATAATAAAAAACTAAAATAAAAGTAGGTCATTAAACTTTATTAACCGCTAATAAATTTTAATTAACAGCAAAATATACTTGTTCTATGCACAGGTTTAAAAAAAAACGTGTTTTCGTTTAAACGTAGGGGAGAGTGGGGTATAGTGGGACATGGTATATACTGGGACATTGACTTTATGCGCTATCTATTTCAAAATAGA
>JARFOC010000217.1:99165-127417 GCA_031763485.1 Osmoderma eremita | reverse complement strand
TTAAAGTTATCTTACTACAAAGTAACAAATTGTGGTAGAAACTACGTTTCGGAGACTTTAAATTGGGTAATTAAAGTAATTTATACAAACAGTAAGATTTGTAGTCGCGATTACGTCTAAGCTACTTCAAATAGGTTCCAGTCTCGGTTTCAGTTACTTTGGTGCTTGTTGGGCGTTTTTACCTTTTTGGGTTTATACGATACCAAGACGCTTTCGTTGGAAAAAGGCAAACATACCTCTTTTGGCTGATGTTGGTTTTATGTCAAGGATTTCGGGTGGATTGTCCCTTATTTTTGTGTGATGTGCCAACAATAATTGACCTGATTTGCTCAATTATCAATATATAATATCAAGTTCTCTTGCTAAAGGCACCGAAGAGAAGTGATTATCCATGGTGATAATTCGACCTGTATTGAAGATTATAGTGATAATTGTCTTGACCATATGACATCTGCCAGGTACGATGATCTGTCCCTTCTGCTACGGCGTCTAGGTCCTATTGTAGAACCGATGCCATCTTAGAGTTCATCAAACAAATTCAGGCTCTTAAGGTAGCTCAGAGTCTTGTTCAATGAAGAATTCTTCAGGTCAGCCGGAGAAGTAATTTTCTCCCCAAAGATGAAATATAGCTGATTCAGGCGGCCGCAGGACAGCCGCATATGACGGCCTCTACTCTTTCTTCGTCCTTCATACACACTCCGCATTCGGTTTCTTCCCGATTCTGTGTAGGTGTTTTCTGCGTCTGCAGTGACCTGTAAACAGAGAAGTAATTGTTTTGGCCCTTTTACGATAAAGTTCTAGTAATGCTCTAATTCTCACATGATTAGATGAGATGCACTCTTTCGCATGTACCAAATCAGTAAAATTCCTCCAATATCGATATACTTTATACTCTAACCAGAAATTAATTTGGTGTTTCGTTATTGAAGTCGATATACCAATTACAGGTTGCGGAACCTGGAAATACCCCGCGGCACTCTTTTTTGCAAGTGTGTCGGCCGTCTCATTGGCTTGAATGAGTGAGTGGCCCAGGACCCAGATTAGGGTTAACTTGTTACCCGTCTCTATCGTATTTATAATGGTTTTTCTGCTCCAGATCAGTTTAGATTTGCATTTGTGCACCTCCAATGCTTTCAATATAGCCTGACTGTCGCTGAAAATTTTTATTGATTTGTGATTGAGGTTTTTGTTCAAAATCTCTTGCGCACATCTCAATGGTATAGATTTCAGCCTGAGAAATTGTTGCGTGTCGCCCAAGGTTGTGTTTTTGAACAATGGGAGATAGCCGTTCCCATCAGTTTATTTACCAGGAACACATGAGTACGTGGCGATTGACTCGCTGTGTTTCAGAGGCAAAATGTGGTTAATCTGACCTCCCTCTCCAAAGCAATATGTAAGGGCGGGAGACCCAGAAGAGTTTCTAATGCCAAAGACGGGGTGGAAGAAATTGCTCCCATAATTGCCATGCTGGCTATCCTTTGTGTGGATGTGAGTTTTGCTGTGACCACGCTGACTGCTCTGTAGTTCAATTTATATGGTTTATCAACTAAGGCATATATTTTTATGCTACATTTGGCAGGTTCATTCGCAGTGTATTTGCCCAAACTTATTAGTTTCTTGTTGGGGCCAATATTTCTGACGCTGCATTTTATCTTCGTGCAAAATTTCTAAGCCTTCATGAGTTTTCGAGAAATCCCCTATTTTTAAAACGTGGCTATATTTCAGGATTTCGTCTTGTTTACCGTCAAAACTATCAGGAGTAAGTGATTTTAAACATGTCAAGAAGAAGAGCTATTCCTGTATTCCAATAAATTCATTGAGTTAACTTTCGTTAAATATGCACTGCTTGTGACGACAAGAAATTTTTGGAAGTTGGAACGGATTTGTAGTCGTTCATTTCACACTCGCATCCGTATACTGTTTGGACTGTCTGCGTCCTGTCCGCGCCAATTTAAGTTGAAATTTTTTTATTATCGTATTGTGTGTGGTTTTAAAAGTAGTTGGTAATCCTGCGGTTTTATGCTCGGGTTGGAACAAACCTTATAATATCAAATGATAAGTATGTACAGATATCCCATTTTAGTTTCTATTTTATCGACCAACGGAAAGTGCTTATGTTTATTTAAACCGAACGATCCGAACGATAAAAGTATGTATACGCACGCCTCGTTACCAACATATGCAGAAGTTATTCCCTTCGGGTGTACGGTTACGTTGCGTTGTTTTATTGCCAAACAAAATAATCGAAAGTGGCTCTTCATATGTTCGAAATGCTTGATGTGTCGATTGCGTGAGAACTGCGCATGTTTCCGATGTGAATTTTGTGATAATGTAAACTGCATATTATCAATTTTATTTATATCGGATTCGTGGGTCGTTGGATTCCGTAACATTTATATTTAGTGTGACGAGTTTCTCAATAAATCTCTGACTTTATTATTTAATAGGTTTGTTGTTCAATACTTAATATGAACACATGTATACATGCAAAGTATATAGGGCATAGAAAGGAGTTAACCCAAATTTCCCGGATTTAATCAATTGTTGGAGTGAAGTAAACTCCAAATTACATTCTTCAACTTAATTCGCCAATTTAATTAGGTAAATAAAAACCAAATTGAGTATTTTGTTTCCCCTTACTTCTAAAACCCATTCGTATATCTGTGATTAAAAGAAAATTTTGTTTGCTGAAGAAATTACGAAACAGATTAACGGATTACCTATATTGTTCTATATCGTCTGTAAAGTTATGGAAAGGTAAAATTTTGGAAAGGAAAAAAATAAGTTCTATTCCTGTTAATCTGATGAAATCCAACATGTTTTTCCATATACAAATATCAAGAGCTTGACTTCTATGAAAAAGTAAGTGAAAAGAAATTATAATAATGACCATAATTTTATTGAAATTGTGAATCCACGATTGTAGTCCCCATAATGTAATTATCAGGGACGGCGTTTGATAACCATAACCTTGAAACCATGCGTTCTTGCTTTTCAATTGTGTACCTACCATCAATAAGCCGCAACGAAAATATGACTAGAGAAACAAATTCTGGGCATGCGGTGCGGGTGTCATCGTGTACCTCAATATTAATGTTTCTTCTGCAACTGCAGCTTTATCTATCTTCTTACTATAATTATAATATTAGGAATACCACATTAAATGCTTATATTTTACTGTATGGTCATTCACTACTATCATTTGTTTTTTAACGATTTTTTTACCAACTTGAAAAGTGGGTATGGTCTTTTGTATTATTTATTATTATTACAACAACTTCTATCTGATCTTAGTCTGATTAAATCATATGTTTAGTTAGTACGTTTTGATACACTTGAGCTGAAGATGTTAATTTGTTCAAGACAAGAGCTTGATAATTTTTCTTTGCACATGGTAAGGTTGTGGCCATTTCTTTTTATAGTATTTCTTTTCCCATTCCCATACATTTTGCGGCATTTAAACACTGGTTTCGTATGAATTTTGATAACTACATTGTCGAGATCTTTTTTATAAACTTTCTAGTTCCCAAATTGAAGGAAATTACTGAACTCTAGTTAACACTATAGTGCAGCTCACGTTTTAGTGGAAGTATTGCTCTTATGGACCATCCTTTTTTATTTTATACGTATTTGTATAAGGCTATCCATTTCTATTACGGGGATTGTTGCCATATATTATTTGGTGGCTGTTTGTATTATTCACTGTGTCATCTGTTAATTTCGGTTTATCCTTTTGTGTCACTTGTATTCTCCCAGTTTATTGCAAGTATAATGAAAACAATTATATAATTACATATAACACAAAAATGAAGAATTTATAGAATTGGAATATAGAAGCTTACAACCGAAGGCAAAAGGGAGAAATCTATTTGTTAATAGAAAAGCAAATGATTTTGAATTGCTTTACATATTTTGATAAAAATATGACTTTTGGAGCAGTGGAGGAAACATGGTTGTAGCAAAAGTATAGTATATTCCATTCATAAATAAAATAAAAACCAACAACTAAAAAGGTTATAACCAGGAAAAAAGATAAAGGTATTCGCAAGAATTCTCGTTTACAAGTATATGATGAACACATTGAAACACTTGTCAGACGTAAAGTTTACAGTTTTTTTCTACGAAATATTCCACCCACGACACTCATGATATGAGGCTGTAGTAAATAGCGAAGTAGATTTACCCAATTTTTCAAGAAGTATGCTGTACAGGTTATTGACTGACATTGGTTTTACATTTGAAAAAATTGGGAAGAGCGTAATGTTGATGCGCCGTAATGAATATTATAAGATGGCGTCCTGATTATTTACGAGTTATTAAAAAATATCGTAGTGAAGGGAGAAACATTATTTTTACTGATGAATCGTGGGTGAATACTGGATATTTTCTAACAAAAGAATGGGCTGACGGCACAGTAAGTACGTCTAGAGAAGCTTTCCTTCATGATTTAAGTATTGGTCTAACAGCACCAAAAGGTCGTGGCCAACGATTTGCTTTAATTCATGCTCGTAACGAAAAATGCTTTGTTCCGGGTGCTAAATACAACTTTCTTTGTATAAAGAATACTCTTTCAATTTACCTGCTCATTCCGTCATTGTTCTTGATAATGCGTCTTACCACAGTCGCAAGTTAGAAAAAATACCAACAAGCTGAAAAAGAACATATCGGCCTCTTAATCATCATATTTATGGTCTTCCAATACTACTTAATATCACAAATTTATTATATAAATAATCTTTAATTAGATGTAAGCATACTGGTGTAAATATTTGTAAATTTACAGCATGTATATCCATATATGTTTTCTATATATATATATATATATATATATATATATATATATATATATATAAATATTCTACGTTAAATATTATATTATATATATTCTATGCTATAAATACAGCAATAATAGGAAGTAAAATAATTTATTTGTGTTGTGTATTTCGATGTTTCCTTGTGTTTTCTTTACAGTTAGGTATCCCTGTGGTATAATAATCAACAGTATTCCATCAGCATTCGTATAAAGACATAAGTTAACATAACCCATAAATACAAATCTCGCCACGATAATTCGCCGCTTGACATTTATGAGTTGGCAACATAAAATTTACTATAGTGTTCAGAGCGCCAACATGGAAATTTAATTGCCTAAATAGATTTGTCAACGTGGGACACGATCTCCATAAGAGCAATATTTCCTTCAAAACTTGAACTGCACTGTAATAATTTTGGATAGGACGATTTTCATATGTCTAATATCTCAAATAATTAACCATAAAAGCTCTTAATAAGATTGATGATCAATAGTGTGTTAATTCTTTTTCTTCTGTTGTCAACAATAAATAAGTTTCTGCAACAGATTTTGTTAATTCATTACACTGAGAAAATGAATTGGTTGAGTCAAACAAAAATTGGTTAGTTCAACAACATGTTTCATTTGTATATAGGTACTCACACAACAATGTTAATGACAATTGCTTGAATGTATGAATAATCCAATTGTTAAACCAAAATTGTGATATCTTATTGTTCCTTCAAATTATGAAGCCTGTTAACCTAACAAGTATATGCTTTCAATATGTTGTACAAAAAATTTGTTGTTTGAATCAAGTGTAGTTCAAACAAAAGTTGTTTGATCAACACTTTCATTTTTGTTAAGTTAATAAATTCCTTTTTCTCAGTGAATATGTTAATTATTCACGAAAATATACTGTTATTATCACAAAGTAAAATTGGTGGGAATTAACATAATATAAAACCGAAAATATTCAAATACATAAAGTTCAAACAACACTTTAACTAAGGCTGTAGATGTTCCACAATGCATCTTGTAATATCCTTATTCAGCCATAATCTTTAATTTTCATATTTCAGAATAACCTTTTTCTTGAAATTTTTATTACTGAGTGTAAAACTAAAAATTTTTAGCAGTTTCATGGCTTAACATGATCAATCTTCATTTTTAACATTCATATTTGTTGTTTACGCTCTCCTAAAATCAAAATCTTAATATTTTTATAAATCTAATTAATGCATTCATAACCATTGCCTCTACTTTACCACCCATCAAAGTAACCTCGACAAAAACATTAAACTCTGACGTCATATACCAACCGTATTGGGACGACATAAATCTGTGTACAAACCGAAATCGGTTAGCATTATGTCAGCACCTATAAGCGGTAGAAAACCTCGTTTAAATACGCATGAAATGTCGAAACGTAGGATCCATTACATCTATATCAATTCTCCTCACGTAAAAAGTACACGTTTTACGTTACAAAGCCACCAACTAACGAGCTAAACCGGAGTCCCTCTTTGCCAAACTGCTTCCTTGCTTAGCAGATTCACCCACACAGATAGGATAGCCCGGCTCCAAAATCGAGCCGGACAATGCCGGCGAATATATTGATCGTGTGCTGTGTGGTGGCAGCTCTGGTCGACTGCTTGTGTTTGTGAAAAGTTTAGTCTACGGCGCCGAGCTCCAACTGGGCCAAAAAATATGAAAGGGAAAGTGGGAACATATCTCTTCGACCATCGTTTGTTCTCCATAGTACTATGTCGGTATATCTGGCTTGTCGTTTCATGTCTACCTTTATTTGTATACAACAATTTAGAAAAAACGCTGTATTAAAATCTGTATTTTCTGATCTATTTTTTAACGAAAGTTTCAAATCATTTTTAAGCGTATCATAAACAGGAAATCGGTAATTACAACATAAATACATGGGTAGCGTTTACCCGACCTATTTACTTCGATGTGTTTTTTAAACATGATCGGTGGTTATTGCTTCACGATAAGCACCAAGTATTTTTAATTATAGTAGGTGAATATAGGGCGCCCGTATTTAAACATATTTTTTTTTAATTATCGGGGGTTATCGAAAGGAAATCTTTAAATAATAAAATATAAGATATTTGGAGGCATAAGATTCGTTATTTTAATTTTCATAAAACCGGACTTGCACAGAGAAAAATGCGTACGTAGATTAAGTATAATTATATAACGATCAACCAATTTATGGGTACATATGGGACAGTAACTTTTTATTTTTCAAATTTTTGAAATCATTCTATTAAGTTATTTCTAAAACAGATTTTAATGTAAGGCGAAGAATAATTTATCTTGGGAATGGACATACGGTGGTGGACAAAAAAAAATTGGTGTGAACTATTTTTTAGTACATTATGTTATTATATTATATTATTATTTAAATACAAGAGTCATCTGTTGATATTTTCGATAAATGCATCCAATGCACGTTATTATGTTATAAAAAATAGACGGGAATTCCCCGAGTAATGTGAGTGAAACACCTAAATACCTTATAGTTGCAGTGCAGCCGGCCATAAAAATAGGTGTGGTAGTTGGACGCAGAAGAGGTACTATCATTAACGAGCAATAATCTTTACAAAGAAATTTCAGAATTCGTGAAACGTTCAGAGAATATGGTAACACTGGCCAACACACTTTTTGGTGCCTCGGACTTTTTAAGTGTAATTAAGAAATTTTGGGGTGTCTAATCCAAAAGTGCCGTCAGATTTGTCCTATCAGATCTAGTTTTCGAAATTCACTCTTTCTGCCCTAATGAGGAAAAATTTGCCAAAATTACATATAATGTTTTGTTATGTATATACAGTGCGGACGTAAATTATTTTGTTGGGCGGTGAAATGAATGCATTAAAACCGTAAAAAATACTGAAAATAGAAGCAGGACTAGAAAAACTACTCCAGAAACAGATCGTTATATAGTAAGACTGGCGAAACGAGACCCATTTATTTATTATTTCAGTAAATATTTTAAATGAGATTAATATGAATATCAGTTCACGTACAATTAGAGGACGATTACAAAGAAATAACTTGTATCTGTCAGAACAGTTCCTTTCTTAAGCAAGAAAAATATTAGACAACGAATTGAGTTTTCGAAAAAGCATGTTGGATGTGGTACAGAAAAATGGAGAAACATACTTTGGAGTGATGAATCTAAGTTTAATCTGTTTGATTCTGATGACTGGCGTTATGTTCGCCGACTACCGAATAAAGAATTTGATTCTAAATACACAAAGAAAACAGTTAAACATGGAGGAGGCAGTATTATGATGTGCGCATGTTTTTCTTGGCACGATGTAGGTCCGATACATTTGATTGAAGAAACTCTGACCAAGGAGGTTTATAGAGACATCTTAACCAACGTAATGTATCCATATGCAGATGATAATATGCCCATAATTTGGCGATTTCAACACGACAATGGCCCTAAACTTACTTCCAAATGTGTTAGGGAATGCTTTGAGGAAAGTAATGTGAATGTTTTAGGTTGGCCAACATAGTCACCTGATTTAAACCCTATAGAAAACCGTTGGAAGTATGTAAAGGCTTCATTGTCGGGTAAAAATTTTAAAAACAAAACAGAATTGTGGGAATCTGTCAAGAAAAGTTGGTATGCTAATCCGGCAGAAAAATGTGCACATTCAGCGAACTCAATTCCTAGAAGATGCGTAGCAGTCCTTAAGAATAATGGCCGTGCCACAAAATATTTAAAAAAATATATAGAAAAATATAAATTTTCCATTTTGATTATTATTTCTTTATTTACACTTATTATTATGTCCAAGTTAAAATTATATTAGTTTTCTTTTTATTCAGTGGTGGCAAACCGAATAAAATGTATAGTTTTCTTACAACGAATTATCCAATATATAAACATATTTATAACATTATTCTCTATACACCTATTCTTTTGTCCACCACAGTATATCAAGTCTAACAAACATATCTCAAAATAACATACATCTTCTAATTGTATTGTCCTTTTAGCAATAAATATGTCTAAACTTAACATATTTTTACATATTTTTATAGAAAATAATTATGTGAACAAAAGATTATTAATACATAATTACCGTCTATCCAAGCTATCAAATAATTGTCACAAGTTTTAGAAGGTAGGCGTTTGATGCAATTTAAAATTTAATTACACAACAAACAGTTTGCTAAAAACCGCCAATCATTGTTTGGTTGCAGGCCAGTGTGTTTATGTGTTTTGGTCGGAGCTTCCGGATTGTGAAACTGTTTGACATTACACTGGGATATCCTAACAAATTTCAACATATCTTATTATTCATAGGGAAATTCAAACACTATATGCACATATGTACATATATAGTGACATTACTTCACTTTAGACGGTTGAGCAGATATTTGAGTATCGCACGTAAACAATCCTTTGGCGTGGCGTTTTACTTTCTCAATTTCTTATTATCCTTATTTCTATCAAATATTGTAAACATACCGAGTATGACACAATAGGTTCCCTATGCTCCGCCTAATGTGTGGGACAAGAAATGTATTTCTCCGATGTATCTATGTATGTATTAGATAAAGATAAACCAAGACAGTATGGGTGCGTTGCACAGACAGCCTATTATTGTAAGAATAAATTATCGAATTAAGGTTTTCAAACATTAATTTAAGTGAAAGCAAGTTGTTCAACTTTAGCTACGCGGGCTACTTTCAAAAGCTTTGCGGTCGACGTGGATTTGGGAATGGGTGGAATAGGAAATGGGTACAAAAATGGAGGACAAATACAAAAGGCCAGGAGGTTGAAGTGTTTCCGGAGACTCATGTCAGACGGCTCCTATTAAAAAGAAAAACTGCCATCAAAGCAGGTCTGTTGATAAAAATGGTTATGTAATGTGCCAAATATATTTATTCATCATTTAAGCAGAAGAAGGTTTATGTAAAACCACAAAAACGTGGAATGATGACGTAATTGGTCAAGCAGTTATATTTTTGTCCCAAATGCATTTTACAATTAAAGGATAACATGCCCGACGAATTTTCTCGAAAATAATAAACACACCAATTATGAATTTTGTTCCATACGTTATCATCACACTGCCCACTGCATTAAAACGAAGGCCCGAGTGACGTACAATGTGTTACAAACACGTTGGTCTATCTGCAGTCTCAGTTATAAAACTTCGACGATCTTTCTAATATGTACAATTAAAAATACTACAAATTATACTTATACTCTATGTACATAAAGATTCTTCTCTATGTAGACTTCTTGGAACAATTCAATACCAGCTTTATCGAAGGATTCCAGACTTAATCCAGACGTCGCTATCATACGGAAGCATCCCAATTCCGAGTTCTATTTCTGGCACGCCAAGTCGCATATGTTTGCTAAAGAATACGGCAGTGATAAATTGCGTTGATATCGTTCCAAAAACGTGTTGTTAAACAAACTGTATCCCATGCACACTCTAACATTAATCAGTTTAGCTTTGTTCTCGCACCGAACAATGAAGGTATTTTGTCAATTTTATTGAGAGGGAGTAATTCTCTTTAAGTTAAGAGTACCTCTAGAATTATTATGACTTTAAAATGAAGGAAAGACTTTAAATGAATGGATTGTTTTGGCAAGGAATAAACTTGGTGCGAGGGAAGTAGCAAGGATAAAGAAAATCGTTAATTCTTTTGAAACCGTTTTATGTAGCGTGTACCAAATTAATATACTATTATGCTCTGTACTACTTTTAAATGTTTAGAGGCTTGGCATTGACCGTTCACTATACTATTTCTGTCACCTGCACGTATTTATTCGGCTGGCGATTTGCATGTAGGCTACCGATTTGAGCATAGGTGTTCACTTGGTTATTTTAGCTTAGAGATATAAAGAGCACTTGATGCCTTACTAATTTCCAAATATATTTCTCGCTAGGCAAAGGGCTTGACACTATTTGTACTGGCTAAAAACTCATTGTTGGAATGAAAGAAAGTTATTTTGGAAGTTGATTGTCCGTCTGTCCATGGTGTACACAATGACAATGGAATTTAAGACTCGAAGAAACTTCGTAGTCGAACCTACTTTTTCTAAACTTTTTCTTATGCTGGTTTTCCTAATACTGTGCATACAAAATGTATTGTTATTTGCTAATATCTCATCTCATTCAAAAAGAAGGTTTATAGGTTTTTTTTTAATGGTGACCTAAGCTACGAATCTTAAACACTTTTGAATATAAGACGATTCCTTTGTAATTAATGAACTTAACCTTTTTTTATGAAGCAGCCAGAGTATTTCCCCGGCTAGGATATCGTACAACCTTACAAATTGAACGATGAAAACTCCATGCTTTTTTGCGTGTTTATCTCTTTAAAAGTTAAATGCTGATACATAAAGTTAGACAACAAAATCTCAAAAAGAACATTTGCCTTTTTTTAAAAGCGTTGAATGCAAAAATCTCATGTTCGCTACAAACATTTTTGTGTCGCGGATTAGCGAAGCTTGTACCAATTGTACTTCTGAGTATATATTTCTTTAGTTTTTGTATTGGTACTAGGGGTACTTCACGGGGTATGATATTGCCATGAATTTTTCTTTCCGGCATGAACCTTGGGTTCGGTATAATTAAACAACACTTATTTTCTAATTACGTTAATTCAAAATTACAAACATAATAATTCACTAGTTTCCGCGATTAACTGCACTGTATTTACAAATCACACTCTTAGACTTTAACTCAAACGTAGACGACCTTAAACTAAATTCTATCAAACGGCTTCTTATATAATACAATTTCCTTCCAGTAAATTCCATTTTCGAATTTTCTGGGACCCGGAAATAGGAACGTAAATTAATCTCATAAATTTAAGCATTAGAGCGCGCATTTACAATTTAAACTAAAGCTTTGTTACAATTGCCACAAGATACCTGGTTATAGCGTTACATATTCCGTGACAATTTGTATGTCACAAAGTATCGATTGTTCGTTCTCGTTTTCTTTAAATGCTGCATGGTATCTTTCTATATGAGCTGAAGGAAGTAACGGTTTTATAGATCGTCTCAACGTCCGAATGCAGTACAGAGCTTATAAGAAATGGATACACGGTTGCCAAATCGTCGAATCAGCTGTACATTATTACTTCCGGTTCTATTTTTTGGGTTTCTGACAGTTCAAATGCATATTTTAAAGACCACAGTAAAATATAAAAAAACATACTTTTTTAATTTAAGAATCCGTGGAAAAACCATAATTGTATTTATTATTACTCAACATTTATGTAATTTACATTTTCGAACATTTGTTGGGGAATTGGGGTATTATACAATTTATTAAATTTAAACATATAATCCTTTAACAAATAATAGTTTCCAATTTTGTAACAAAAATAGCTGGAATCAAACAAATCCCCATATAATACAATAATATTTAAGAAAGGCCTAGCAATTACACACACATATGTCGTGTTTCAACTTTTAGTCAGTCGATGAACCAGTTTCATCTTTAGATGATGACGAATCTGTTACATGAATAATAAATTCTTCGATGTCATCTTGAAAATTATCCACTATCCACATTTCCTTTTCAATATTTTTTACATGTTTGATGTAATTATCAACTGTTACAGTGCTATATGCGCTTCGAATTAATTCCTCCATATCTTTTACCTTAAATGTGGTATTCATTTTTATACAGTTTTTAACTTGTTGGAATTTTTTCTAATTTTCTGCAGTGATAGGAAAATCATTATCAAGAACAATCACTATCGTATGTGTCTGAATCCATCTCATAATGAACATTAGCAGTGTTTTTCCTGCAGAGAAATGTATAGTCAGCACCAGGAGCAAATCCGTTATCATCACCAGCATGATTTCAAACCAGTACTTAATCCTAGACCAAACCATAGACTTCATCTAGCATCATAGCTTTAGATCGCGAGATAGTGGTTGGTCCGTTCCGACCAACCCCTCAATTACCATGTTTAAATAATCAGTGACAATATGATAAATGTGGACTGGAGCACCGTCATGCATAAACAAAATTCCCTGTTTGTTGGCAATCGGAACATCTTCTAGAACCTCATAAAGATTATTTTGTAAAAGGGGTAATTAAGATATTTCTGAAAGCCTTGTTGAAGGAACGAACGGACGAGATTGTCACCAAGGAAACCACATAAGATATTTAATGAAAAGGATATATTGCTATTCCGGCGTAGGAGGGTTTTCTTCGTTCCAAATATGGCCACTTGGAAATTAGTAATCGCATTGCTCGTGAAGCAAGATTTACGGTAACCAGCACGCGGCTCAGGAAGTTAGGATGTGCATTGTCGAATTAACCACTGGTAGAAATTTCTGCGATTGTTATAATCTTGTTGTAACAAATCTTACACAGGCGTAACGTGATATGGATGTATGTATTTGTTCGTCAGATATATCAATCGAATATAGTCATCAAAATACTTTATTGGTGAAACATCGAAACGAACTGACAATTGTCTGGTGCTAGTATATACTGGAAGATAATTGAACGGCTCAAGTATTCCTTCTTCAAAATCTTTGCCGACCAATGTTCACTCGTACCAGTTTTAGCGTGCCATTTTCCCTAAGACCTCTTTTAATACCTTCAAAGGTTTTACGATTTGATAACGTTCGAGTGGGAAATTGCTCATGGTATCTTCAGCAACAGCGCCATTTATATGTAGCTAGTGATAAATAGAGAGAATGTCTGTTCCGCAAAAGTGTACAAGTTTCTGATGCCTCAATCCATAAAAAAAAATGAGTGTCTTCAAAGCATTTACTCACATAAAAACACAGAGAAGTAGTAAGACAGATTAGTTACTTACCCAGTTAGAGTTTATACTAACTGACATATTCAATACATAAACACAGATGTTTCATGTCGGGGTATTCCCATCCTTTTTTAACTCAAGGTGCAAGTAAAAATGTAAATTGTCGGATATCCTATGCATGGCTACAATTTTATATACTATTCCAGATTTAGATTAAGCTCATGTCTCACACCCCCCAATATACAATTTCAGTGCATTATACAGCGTGTTTCATGGTCAAATTTATATGCAAATCTGTGTGAGGTCTTGTATACTGCACACGACACAGTCGGAAATTTTTCTTTTACAAGCATAGATTTTTTATATTGGCCCACTTTTATAGCAAAGTGACAATTTTCCAAAATTGTCAAAATTGAATACAGGGCCAGCCAAACCCCAAATACATTAATGTCTCAGTTATTTTCAAGTATTTTTAAAAAGTGAGATTTTTTGCAACAATATCAAAAATCTATGTTTGTAAAAGAAACATTTCAGACTGTGGTGTTTGCCGTATGCAAGACCTTGAACCTACAGTGAGTTCCATATAAAACACGCTGTATAATAATTCAATAAAATTGTGTATTGGGGGTGTGAGGCTCGAGCTTAACCTATATATAATAATATAATAATATACAAGGTGGTCCATTTAAGAAAACGTATGTTTGGTTCACCCTGGAGATATGAAACACCGTGTATATATGAAAACAATTTTAAAATGTCAAGTATGTCTGCAATTTTCGTAAATAACTTTTTGATATCGTATGTGATAACGGATATATTGAGGTTTGCCACATTAATGCGTCACCCTGTCTGTACATATTTTACTTTAAAATGGAAAAAAACGTCTTTTCTTTTAAGAATCTCCCGTAAAAGATATATTACAATGTGCTAAAAACTGTGTGCAATACACCGTCATTATCATAAGCTTGACAACAATAACTCCAAAATTGCAACACGTTCGACTTACTTCATTACTCTATAAATAAATTGATAGGATCCGATTCGTCTCGCATACCATATAATTATTCTAACTTTCTAATCCTGGTGCTGCCATCTATCGTCCGTACTGCGAGCTGTCTCTAATCACGAAGCCAGCGGTTAGACCATAGCTGTTGCGAAAATCCACGGCCACAGCGCCCACTACGCTTTTCGATATCGTGGCATTGACTGGCCGACTCGGATTACGGGTAATCGATATTATTTTTACGACTATCGTCGTCTCGATCCTAGTTTGCTACGAGAAACAAAAAAATATGTACGTCCAATTAGATTCACAATCTTATTAAAAATTCAACCTAATATATTTTTTTCGAAAAACAATTGAAACTGACAAGAAAGTTGTTTGATATTAAATGTCATTTCATTATTAGATGAAGATATAATTTATTAGTATTACTAGATGGCGCTGTCGATCATAATAATAACATAACTTTGCTTGATTATTACTTTTGGAGATAACTGTATATGATACACGTGTTGTTGTACAAATTTAGGCGAATCTTACCTCATATCCGTTAGTTCTTACTTTGTGGGAATTGAGACGGCCTTGACTCTGTAGTAAGCCGTCCTAATGAATAAAAGAGCATCAAAGAAAACACGCTCCGCTATAGTGCGACGATTACATAACAGAGGGAGCAATTAAAATGAATTTTGTATGATCTTTACTTTCGTTCCGCCGAGCAGTGCATTATTTCGTGTTTCGTAAAGGGGATATAAAATACAGAATTTTTCCTGTGTCGTATATTCTCGTACGATATTATTTTGTTTGCGTTTAGGATGGTAGATTTGAAACAAAGAATATTTATCATCCACTCTTACTACGTAATTGCGAAGCGTTTTCGTGTCGTCTTTGTTTTTCACGCCTTTTAAGAGTTTCATTGAAAATACAGTTTGAAAGATAATTGCTTCTTGCCTCATTGTTCCGCACCCCATTAGTCTGTTTAATTTTAATCGCCATGTTAACTAGACATTGGGTTAATACCCAGAAGTTGCTTTTCAACTGTTTCCTGAAAATCCGGCAGGACGCCACCACGCCACGATCTCTTTTTTTGATATTTATAAATGCAGGCGACGTTTCTGTATTATTATTCTAACCAAAAATAAATATTTAGTTGTTTGTGCGCGCGGCAACAATGCAAATTTCAATGTCACCATATTGCATTCCAGGAAATTAACATGTTTAAACTATTGCGTTGATTTGTTGTTAATGTTTTCGTCTCTCCGTGTTTTCCTTTAGTTCCTTTAGTTGTTAGTAGTTCTTTTGGTTTTTACTTATTGTTTAATCATTATCGTTATTTTTCTTATTATGGTGTATTTCGTCTGTGAATATTGACGTGTCCCGAATTAATTATTATTTTGTTAACGCACGTCGAGCTAAAAATGATGCATCGCCAGGTACCTGGACCCGACTGTACCTTTTAGTGTAATTATATTCCTAATGGCTATTTTTTTGCTGAGTAGGGTAGATTAATGTTAGAGCGAATTGTTTTCCTTCAGAGTCTTTAGTGTATAAGTTGCTGTTGTAGAAGTCGGTACGTGAATAAGATTATTGCTGGTTGGTGCGTTAGTGTGTTGGAAAAATAGGTGGATTTAACAATTTTGTGCGGCAGGAGTAATCCGAACACTGTGTTTATGGTATTCCGTCTGGTAAGCAAAAAGGTTAATTCCAATCGTAAATATAACTTTTTTAGGAATGCGTTCATCGAAACCGTCAATGCGTGTTTTTTGCCCAATTTGTGCGCTCACTTTCTGAACAGAATTATAGTTGGAAATAGAACATGTGCTACTTTAAAATCTGCACGGCAGAATGCATACCCTTTTTGGTACATTTTGTGAATGACATTATGCGAAAAAAAGCTTGTATAGAAGAATGAATAGAATTTTGGTTGGCATTATGCATCCTGTCAAGTTTGAAATATATGAGATTTGGCGCGGTAATCTGTTTAGTTGGGTTCACAGACCACCAGAGGGATAGCCAGACTATTTTAACGTTATGTGCCCCATGTATTCTTACTATATTATCTCTCAGTACTTCCTTGTCTTCATACTCTTTATTTTCCCGACTCTGCTTAATTTCTAGCTTTCCCCAATTATCGTTTTATTGTACGTTTCGGGGAAGTTTCCTTGAAGTCACAAATCACAATAGCAGTCGGGTTAAGTAATGTCGCGTTGCTGACATTAATTTTATAATCTGACGTAATGTCAAAGTAACCTCCCGCGTCCTTAGATTTGACGCAGCGACAACTGCTTCTTTCTGTAGACTTCCCCGCTTCTCACTCTTCTATCGCTTTTCCTTCACTTTATCACCAGTCCACACAACTCCTTTTTACAATATATAACTGATAATTTAATAATATCATCTTAAAACATCCGTGTACCAAAATAGACTTTAAAAACTGACAGGCCCGTAACAAAGTGATTATAAATACGTTATTATACGAAGTAAGATTCCACCAGAATAAAAGCCAACCGAAATAGTATTTAAATTTGTTAATTAGAAATATTTAATTATGCCGTTCTATTACAACACCCATAAGTTATAATTTATATTTCCAATGCAGACGCTCTCTAAGGTTTTTTTTTCTCATACTACCCATACTAGGTATGTATGTGCCGTGATGTATCTATACTTTCGAACAAGAAATCCATCTTCTGTTGTCAAAACTACACAAATTATTATTATTTGACCATCCATCAAAAGACATACAAACTGACTTGACAGATTTTAACAATATTTTGATTTTTCCTCTTGAAATATTTCTTCTAAAAGAACCGGTGATAACTGAAACCTAGAAGGTTTAACATATCGCGTGGCCTTGGCATTTCAATTGCTTTTCGAATTTTTTTATGTTCATTGACTTGAAGCTAAAATTAGTTGCAAAAATGATGCTAGGTATCTGCTTTTTAAATTCTTGTCTTTATCTGTTCTAACAACAAAGGAGCTTAAATTTTCAAAATCATTTTTTTAAAATGGAAATCCATGATTTTTGTTTTTTTTCAAATGATTTTTATCAACTATGGTTCTAGAGTTCTTCTTTAGTTTCATTTAATGCTGAAAAAGTATCCAGTTCTCCACATTTGATACTATTTACCGTCTCTTGAAAGTTTCATCATATTAAAATTATATATTTTTTATCCTTGAAGATTTACATCGTATAATACAATCGCCCTTGAAAGTAAACTAACTGAGTAAATACAACTAAAGCTGAAGCATCGCTTGTGATTAAGTGCCTCAATAATTTATGTTATGTTCTTATGATGCCGCTGCCACTTTTGTAACGTGAAATAATCAAAGAGCGCGGAGGACGCTATTTTCGTAAATGTCATTGATGAAATATTAAGCAGGCACCTTAGTACAGTCCGGTTCATATGTGATGGTATTTGCTCAGAAAACGATTTTGCGGATTAGACAGAACAAGCAGTATAAAACGAGAGAAACTTCTGTAGCATTTAGCGTGGATACTACGAAGTTTAGGTCACGCCCCGCACATCTCAATTGCCTTCAGATATGAATCGGTCTTTACCACATTAAATAATGCACAAACACGAAATAATTTCCTTAGCGACCTTCCGAATATTTGTATATGAACGCTTAAAGTTGGAGGTACACGCATTTTGCGATGAAATTTATTTATACACATAGGCGAAGGTAGAATTTTCGCCTTGATTATTATTTCGGTGTTGCCTTTAATTATACGATTCTCCTACATATAAGGAAATGTGTAGTTGGTATTGTACGTTCGTATATGGCAAGTGGGCTAGTAAAACATGTTTTTTTTTATTTTTCGACGGACGAAAATCTAAATCTATAGATAAATATTTTCGTACTTGGTACAAAAATAGATCGGAACTAATTTTGAATTTTGACATTGTCCAGAATCGAAATAAATTATAATTTTAACAGCACAAGGACGATTGTGAGCAAAGGTTTTGACTTTGGGTATTTCCTGTATCTCTTGAATCATTTCATAAATTATTCTTTCTAATTTAGTTTAGATAAATCATTGGTTCTCAAACACACTATGCATATGGACTTCTTATAGTAAAAACCTAACCATGAACATCCAAGTGAAATAACTCTGCATAACTGCATAATAGAAAAATTACAAATTATGATATTTTGAATGGTGACGTAAAAATAAAATATAAAGTAGTATTTATTGATATTATAAATGTTTTAAAATACAAAAACTTTTTTTTTTAATGTGATGAGTGAACGTGCTGGGATAATGTGAGATTATTTGCGTTCGGTTCTATGTTTTTGAGTAACATTCGTAGGTCTACAGGAGCACTAATTTGTAGTCGGTTTCTTTTTTTCGTGATGAGGTTCATAACTGCTGTAAATCCACGTTCTACTAAATAGGAAGACGGGAAAAGCAATTGGTGTTTGTTTTTGTAACCAGAGTTTGTGGTATTTTTGTTCAAATATTGGGTTCAACTTCTCATTTGTGGATAATATAATAAACTGCTCCTGTATTAGTATGGATTCATCTGAATTTGTGGATCTATTTGCAGAAGTCTCAATCCGGGATAACCAAGTGAAGGATATCTTCAAATGTTTGGAGGTCAGAAGAAAGAGCCGTTAAGTGTTGACAATAAGGAAATCTTCATCTCGTTTTTGCAGATTTTGAAACTGGGGGCATTCTCTACAATTAATGCGTCAAATCAAATATTAATTTCCCTTTCCCAATAAAATAAAATAACCACCCTACATTCGATAATTTTAAGGTCTACTTTGATTATTCATAAAGATTTTAACTTCTTCGCGCAAATTGAAAAAAAAAGTGCTGCAAAATGTTCTCTTGACATAACCACCGTGCAACATTGTAGAGTGCCTATATTCGGATTCAATTGCTCAAAAGAACTATTGAAGCCTTTGGTGATCAAGTCCATTGGCTCTCTTATATAGTAACAACATTCACTATATCTTCAAATGTTTGGAGGTTAGAAGGAAGAGCCGTTAAGTGTTGACAATTAGGAAATCTTCATCTCGTTTTTGCAGATTTTGAAACTGAGAGCATTCTCTCCTCCTCAAGTTTTGTTTGAACCAAAAAAGTTTTGCAACGAACGCAAATATTACGCTTTCAGTTTTGATTAAATTTAATTAATCACCTTGTAGCTTCAGATTGATTTCGTTAATTTTGGCAAATAATCCAGTCGTATAGCTATGTAATTTTTTTTTTGATTAATTAAATTGAGCCGCAAATCATTGCCTTTAATTTCTAGGAATTCCAACATTGAATCAAAGATCTAAAATCCATCCGAACATGCACTTTTGGATAACCAACGAACTTCCGTGTTAAGCAGTAAACGATTATAATCTTCATCATTTTCAAAACAAAGTTGTGCAACTATCTCCCATTTAAGGCATTCCTTTTGACTTTAATAACTGCCCTAATGACACAATCCAGTGAGTCAAGCATTCGCTAAGATTTTTGGCGACTAAATGTCGATGTATGACACAATGTACAACATTCGGTATAGTTTGTTTCAAGTATGCCAGAAAACCCCTGCGTCGTCCTACAATTGCCGGAGCATCCTCAATAGCAACGGGAAGGATATTACTCAAGGGTATACCTTTTTGATTTATTAAATATTGTTCCACCTTTCGTATCAGTTTCCAAACATTTGGCAAATAATTCTTGGAAATTTTTTTCTCCTTTTACAAATAATCTCACATAAGATAAAAGTAACGCTTCGTTTCTCGGCAAAGTTGGCTCGTCAAGCTGTATAAAGAATTTTCTACGCACTGTCATTTCGTTAATCTTTATTACTCAGTGGAATTCTTATAATATCGAAGCTGATGCATGCAGCACGGTGTGTATTATCTCACCTACAGCTGGTAGAATAAGTTCTTCACTAATGGTGTGTGGCTTTCTGGACTTTGCAATCGGTAAAGAAATGTTATGACAATCACGCAGTCCATCATCATCTCGCTCGGATGTGGTCGCAATGGCGCAATGTCGCCATGACGGTGTCTTCAAATATTTATCTTTGACTGTTTAAAAAAAAAGTTAAATCTTTCTTTTTTTTTTTCGCTATAGCTTTTGTCAAATGTTCCTTAGGCTTAGAAGGTTTCATTCATTCGTTGGAAAATTTTTTATTGCATAGAAGGCACATAGGTAGTAAGGTAACATAGGTCACATATAAGAAAATGAAACAGCTTATTTCTTTGCAAGAAAAATAAATAATTTAATTATCGTCAAATAAATTAATAAATAAAATGTAATATTAATAAATATTATATAATAAAACTATTTTATAAATTAACTTTAACAAAAATATAACTTACATAATACTAGGAAAGCTTGTTGCATGCACTTCACATCACGCGCAAAACAAAACTAAGTTGTGGAATAGACACCAGATTTTTTTATGGTGCCACATTTTAGACAAGTCATTGCATGTAGCGGCGAGAACCCGTTCCTGTTTAAAGCTGCATAAATATATAGACAGACTGCCACCGTGCGATTCTTGTTATTACTTGAATTTTATGTAGCTGTCCATACTCATATTTTACTCAGGACGTAAAAATCGTTTCCAATTTATTTTAACTTTCGTGATATTGAAAATGGGTCACAATTATTTTACTTTATATTAAACCTTTCGGGGAATCTCCTAACCTTGTCCAGGCACTCTCAAATTAATTTTAATTTGGCATAAACTCTCTCGGTTTTCACAAGGGCCGTAGGAACCACTTTGCGAATCACTGAGATAGATATGTAGAGTTTAGTTCGGTCAACTAATAAATATTTCAAGAGAAAATAGTGTCATGAAGCAGAAATTATAGACAGCACGACCAGGGGTCCGAAATATCGAATGAAATGTTCGCGGTTATATCTTGAATGTCATATTTTTCGTATACCACAAATGTTAGTTTCGTTAGTTAGTTAGTTAGTTAGATTCGAGAAGCGGTTCCCAGTACATACAAAATATAATATTTATGAATCGTAGTTTAAAATCCATTAGGAAGAAGTGTTATCTAATAACATAAGGGATGCGATTTTCTAAATCAACCAACATACTAATATAATAACTAATAGACATAATTACAAAGAATAAAATGAATACATTTCGTTTGCTTTTTATACTAATTAATTTTAAGTTTGGAAGTAACCCTATAACTTGTAGCTATTGCACTAAATGGGCATTCGAAATACATTTTTTTTAGCATACGTTCTAATATCTGGGAATCTGTTGAAAAAACAGAATTTCCTTCCAGTTTATGGAGGGTTTGAAAATAATACAATTGATGCGCCAAATCAAATATTAATTTAGCATTTTTAAGTGAAACTGTAGTAACATCGATTTATTTGCAGGAATCACGCGCTGACCTTAAATAATATGCACGCTAATTGTTCGAATTACACTGTGTATTTTATTGATATCACAGCGTGACACCGTGAACAATATAAAACATCGTCTTATTAACACCAATTTCGCACGAACAAGGAGTTAAATGCACTAAAATACTACTAATTATGACGACTCTATCGTTATAATTTCTACTTATAAACAATATTACATACGCTTTAGATTTAGATACGTACAAAGTCCATCAATTTTACCTTATTAACACCCAAAATGACTAATCCATTATACAGGTGTCCCATTTAGTATGCTCCCCAATGTAGATTTTAGGAGTTTCGAGAGTTTTATACAAACTTAATTTTAAATACTAATTATAGGTGGATTTGACTGCACCAGAAAGATTTTGCTGGTTTCAATGGTGTTTATTTATTTGCAGAAATAAACAAAGGTATAAAGAGATTTTCGTGCAATTTTGAGTGTTATTACGCATCAGGGGCAGCAATGAATTAATAAAATAATAAACAAAAGTTGATGAAATGCGACAAAATTTGCGATTAACTGTGGTGTTAATTTCTATCGTTTCCGAAATCCTAATGGTGAGCACACTAAATGGGACAGACTGTATACTACTTGAACATTTTATATCTTTGAAAACTCCAATTTCCTATTTTCTTGACTTTCTGCGGCCGCTGTACACTATGTTTGTATCTCCAAGATGTTTGTTTTATGTATAGCACCGGCCGTGTTGGAAAGTGATTTTTTTTTATTGCCGGAGCACGGTACGTTTTAAATATCCGTAGGTTCGTTAGTCCGCGACCGACTCCGATCCAGTCGTTTGCGAGTTGCGTATCGAATTATACCGAAAATTATTATCTGGTTCGTTTGTATACTGTCTTATAGTGTTTCAGATTAAATTTATTAAGTGGTGTTGATGATCACCCGGTGTTTAGTGATGTTTTTATTGTGAATCTTGGATATAGCGCCGTACGAACGTGTGTATTCTTTTGTTATTAAGAAAGAAACCAATTATTATTACGCTTAAAATGTCATATTAACTATAATGATATCTTGACAAGTTTGTTTTCTTTCTTACTTTGACTTCATTCATTCAAATTTAATCTCCAATTTTCTCTAAAGTGAATTCATGTGAATAATTACTGTCTAATTATTTACCATACCACATATTATAGTGTTATCAAAAAAATATAATATGCGTTTGCCATACGCATTGTAGAAACGACATAACCTTGAAGGCAAACATAGTTTCGCTACATGCGACTCCCACATCTAATGCCGCAAGAAACACGACGTAAAATACGTAATTTTTATTAATCTGACAACTTAATGCGGATTACAATAATAACAGTGCTTGATGTATATGGTTAGTTCACTTCTATTTATAAGGATGTTGGATTATTAAGTGGATTGTTTTGGCTATTCCCTTAAACTAAAACAACTTGTTTTTGGCCTCTTAGACCAAACAAGAATTTAATTTTATTTAATTGTCTAATTATTTGTTCGTCTAGAAAATGTTAAATTGTTTACAACAGGAAAGGAATAAATTTTGTTTTATTTGAAAGTATGCAGATAGACAATAATATACATCTGTTTTTTTTATAAATATAAAAAAATAACAAAAACAAAAAAATCAAAACAGAAATTATTCCCGCCTCTTTTTGACAGCAATTCACATACATATGTTATGTCAATGTGTTATACACATATAATCAAATATTTATATCTACTTGATTGAGGTCTGAAGATTGTGCTGGCAACTCCAGAACCTCAATCCTTTCCTTCCCTAACAAATTTTTAGCTGACAGTGATATTTTGCGAAATATGTTTTTGTTATGAGACACCATCCATGCGAACAACTGCTGTTATTTTAAGGGATTTTGTTTTAATGCACGTTATTTACATAAAAGGGATCTCCTTCGATACTAGGGGATTTCCATTACATTCATTTGCTAACATACAACTCCTCGTAAAAAAGTCACTAAGGAATTTTAGAGGAAATGAAAGAGGAATCAATGTTTTTAAATATTTAGGACTAACTGCTATTATTTTAAACAGAACTGCATCTATTTCCATTCTGTTTTTTGTCAATAATCACACAAACACTGTAATTTTAATCTACAAAATTATTTGAGTTACTTCGGCCTTTACTTGGTGAAGATCCATTATCGATATCCAATAAAATGTTAAATCTCTTTCACAAATTTATTACACAGTAACAATTGTTTCACCACACAGTGGCTTCATCAGACAAAACTAAAAACCAATACAATACAACTTTGTCGTTTTTTTTTGTCAATATTGAAAACCCATTTTGTAAATAAATCACTATTCATGTCCCCATGATAATCGCCCATATTTGATTTTAAGCTAAATATCAATTTCGCATTTGGTATAACGTCACTTCTTGTACCTGCACGTAAGACAATAAAACGTTTACCATCATAGCTTTCAGGTTTTCTGGCACTTTTCATATCGTCATTTATATCCTGATTTAGTACAAGAAATACGAGAACTCAATAATAATTAGCGGTGAAAACTAAAGAAAGCCCCAATACGGAGTAGAAAAAATATGTCAAATGTCAAAGAAGCAATATTCTCTGTCTAACATGTATTAGGTTGCAACACTGCAATAAACATTATGAAAGATCTTATCAACGCATACTCAATCATATTCTATCTCACTTGAACTTGATAGCTAGCTAAGACCTATGTTATATAGTTTTATCTCGCTTGCGTATACGTTTGCTTCCGGTTTTTAGATATTTGGCTTATCTTCACTTTACCGATCAATTAATGACGTACATTCATGATTTTAAGAGTATACTATAGGTCGTCTCAACCTCCCAATGCAGTACAGAGCTTATGAGAATTCGATATACGGTTGCCAAATCCATAATTCCATAATTTGGGTTTCTGACAGTTAAAATGCATATTTTGAGGAAAACAGTAAAATATAAAAAGAACATAATTTTTATATTTGAGAATCAGTGAAAAAGCCCATAATTTGCTTTACTCAACATTAACCTAATTTACAATTTGAACATTTATTTAGGATGGGGTATTGTACAATTCATTAAATTTAAATAAAATATATAATCCTTTAACAAATAATAGTTTCCACTTTTGTAACACAAATGGCTGGAATCATATAAATCCCCATATAATACAATAATATTTAAGAAAGGAATAGCAATTACACACATATGTCTTGTTTCAACTTTTAGTCAGTCGATGAACCAGTTTGATCTTCAGATGACGACGAATGTAACAGATTCGTCGTCACCTGAAGAAATTCTTGAATGTCATCTTGAAAATTATCCACTATCCACATTTCCTTTTCAATATATTTACATGTTTAATGTAATTTTGCCAATTATCAACTTTTACAGTGCTATATGCCCTTCGAATTAATTCCTCCATATATTTTACCTTAAATATGATATTATTCATTTTTATACAGTTTTTAAGTTGTGCTCATACCATTTCAATGGGATTTAACTCGCAGTGGTAAGGTGGTAATCGTAGAACTTCATGACATTCTTTTTTGCAAGTTTGTCAATCCTGCTTTTATCATACTGCGGTTTAATTTGTGACACGCAAACCAGCAAGTCCCTTTTTAGCATATCATCAGTATCACTTGGTATTTGTTTCTCACGGAGCCAATCAATGATATTGTTTTTTCTCCATGCTTCCGTTGGAATTTTTTCAAATTTTCTGCAGGTAGCATTATCAAGAACAATCACTGACTTCTGCGATCTATTTGGCAGCAGTTTCCTAATAAACCAATCCTCTTATGTGTCTCAATCCATCTCATGATGAACATCAACAGTGTTTCTCTTGCAGAGAAATGTATATTCAGCACCAGGAACAGATCCGTTATCATCACCAGCATGAACTAATGCAAAACGAAGTCCAAGCCCGGTTAGGGATTTCAAACCACTACTTAATCCTTGGATAAAAGCTTGTCGACTATTTTGAGTTTTAGTGTCTGTCCTACTTTTTTAAATTCGAAACCCATATCGTGTAACAATCTATGTAAAGTTGCTCGACTGAAGTTACGGAGATCATCATCAGCATTGACAGCAGCAACAATTACATTAAATGTGGGTGTCATATTCTGTATAAAAAAAACTATGCACTTTACGTAGAATAGGTGCTTGCGTGTTTTCATCATGTTTGTAATCGGTTATTTAGTTGTATGCCTTTCCTTTTCTTGGCTTTTTTGGACTTGATCATGAACTAGTCTGTGGCTCCTGTTTTACATTATATATATTGTACGTTCTGAGTAACCCAAAGTTTTACTTGCTTTTTGAACGGCAGCACTCACATTCATAGTTTTATTAAAATAATTTAAAACTTTTGCAATCATAACCTTCTCCTTCAGGCCAAATTTTTTTCCCTTACGCGGTTTTCTCCCTACAGACTCCATTAATGCAGTGAAAACTGTAATTAAATGTATAGGTTATAGGATTTCTAAAGATCAAGAATAATATCCATATTACCCTGTGCACGCTCGAAAAGGATGGAAGCGTTCTGAAAAGAACGATTTGTACAACTATATATAAAGAAATTAACGTTGAATTTAACTAAAAATATTTTAAAACTACGACGATGACGATTGACAGCAGTTGACGTTAATAGACAGATAGATAGGTACTTTGCCGACGCGGACATATGTAAATAAGTTGCAACATAGCAATTGGAAGTGAAGATAGCGCTAATGACAGCAACTAAGGATACTAAGAGATAAAAGTTGCTAATATATCTCATACTGCATACGGAGGTTAAGACGATCTATAGTTACCGGTTTTTATACCTGTTATACAACGTGAATTGATTCCTATATTTCCAGGAAATCATTAAAATTCTAGTTCCATAGGAGTCATAACTTACACGTGATTAAATTTAATTGTCATTGATACAAACAGTGTAAATGTAATTTTTAATACTTTCCGACTTGGCCATTGTTTTCTTAAATACCATATAACGATTCATAAAACGTAATCCATACACAATTATTTATTATTCCCAACAAATTCTAACAGTAGAGGATTTTCAATGGCAAATTTTATAGATGCAGATTGATTGATAGGAAATAATAACAGTTAACATAAATGTTAACATTAGACACATTGATTAATTATTGAACATAAACTAAGTATTTGTTGATACGTTTACAATTTCTTGGAAATCACTTGGTATTTTGATGGTAATTTCCCGCTAATTTACCGAATCATTAATGTTTTGAGTGACATAGTATCTTGCTTTGTTGAATCGTTGTTTTTAAAGTAAAAATAAAAGAGGTATTTGCAATAAATGTTCATGGCAAAAATCGAAAACCACTTCGTAAATTACTGAGTTTAATTGAATTTATACCGCGTACGTTTCCTTTTGTACGAAGAATGTTCGCTTAAATTTGGCAAGGCTTTCAAAAATATTTGTGGGAATACCGTTAACACATTTTACTGACTTTGATCATATTTAATTAAAGCATAGCCGCAGTTTCTTTGTTTTTATTCAAATAATTTATTTAAGAGGATGTTACATTTATAAATGAAACCACCAATAATTTGTTAACCTTGAAACTTTACTTTTAAGAAATAATGAGTTTAAGTTTAAATAAAAAGTAATATACAGTGAGCACGTAAAGTTCGAATAAATTCATTTAAAATTCTTTCGAAGAAACGCTCGGACCCGTCGATTTTTGATTTTAGTTTTTTTGATGATTATTTCATGTATACAGGCTGACCCAAAGACATTATGACACCTCACTTTTATTTATTTATTGAAACATCTTTTCATTTTTAAAATCTACGTCGAATTCTGAACATATTTTATGTATTATGTCCTATACCTGAATGCAACTGTTTTCGAGAAAAAATGCACTGCAACTTGAAACATCAACATATTATTATTTACTTAGGAAAAGTAGTAAAATGCTATAAACATATAAATTATTTTATCAAATGTTGGAAGTGACTTCCACCAACTTCCTGGTAGTATTCGAGACGAAATTCCTGTAAAACGTTATTAACTATGTTAGGTTCTATCAATCTCATTTCGTCTCTTATCCTATTCTTTAAGTCTTCGATGGTGTTTGGTCGGTTAACGTCGTAGACCTTACACTTAAGTTAACCCTACAGAAAATCTAAAGGGGTCAAATCTGGAGATCTGGCCGGCCACTCAATTGGATCCCGTCGTCGACGGGATCCAAAGATGGAGCTCCGGCCCATTACACTCTTCCTGTGCGTCAGTACTTCAATACGGTTTTCCCTGAACGATGGATTGGTCCATCGTTCAGGG
>JARFOC010000217.1:0-99155 GCA_031763485.1 Osmoderma eremita | reverse complement strand
CAGGGAAAACCGTATTGAAGTACTGACGCACAGGAAGAGTGTAATGGGCCGGAGCTCCATCTTACTGATACCATAAGAAATCATTTGGTGTGTCAGGGTAATCTGGATCGGGATATGAAGTGGCAACACATGGTACTAGGTGATCTTCAAAAAATTCTAAATATCTGACGCCGTTCAAGTTCCCATCAAAGAATAAGGGCCCCAAAATCTTGTTTTCAACAAACTTATCGTAATAAGTTTTGCTAAGACAAAGTCACTTGAGATATGAGTCAACTGTCACTGTCAACGGTATGACTCAATTCAAGGTTTTATTTGCATAATTTAAGTGTTTAAGTTTGGTTGAATTTTTTAGGCTTCTATAATTTTTTTTCTGAAACAATTGAATTCCGGTATAGCACAAGATACATAAAATATGTTCAGAATTTGACGTAGAATTTAAAAATGAAATAAAAACGGTGTTTCCATAAAAAGAAGTGAGCTGCCATAACATGTTTTTGGGTCACCCTGTATACATGAAATGATCATCAGAAAATCGGCCGGTCCGAGCGTTTCTGCCAGAAAGAAGACACCTGGGTTTTCAATGAGTTTATTCTAACTTTTAGGCGTTCACTGTATACTCCAACTTTGTTTATTGTTTGTTTTGAATATCGGTGTATACATGCATGTGGTAATCATGTACACACCGATATACATTTTTTCATATTTCTTATCTGTAAATTGCTACAACATTCCCGGCAAGTGTTGTGACATACGTCATCGCGATAGTATTATGAATTATCTCTCGCTTATCTATAGTCTCGACATTAAACGGGCAATTATTATAGAAACCAACTGATCAGTTCGTGCCTCCAACTACTGGTGGACATAACGCACGAGAACTTCCTCGAATCGCAAGTGTTCGACAACCATTCGCGCTCTAACACGGACTGAAACCAGATCGATCTGATCTAAGTACTCAGAACACTGTGCGAAGAAAAGCTTCGACGCCAAAATCACATGATGTTTATACTAATATTATGATAGACGGCGGCAATCACAACGCTGCCGGACGAGTGGGCATCGAGTCGTCGTTTGTAGTAGGCGGTGGACGGCGGGCGCGAGTGAAACAAGTGAAAATCGCAACGATGACGCGCTCCAACTAACCTATCCGGTGTTTTTGTGTGTGCAACGAACGAAGTTCGCGCTGAATTTAGTGAGATGGCACCGAAAATGGACGCTAAGGAATTTTGCGAAACGAACAAAATGTCGGGTGTCAAGGATTGCCCGTGCGGAAGGCCCGACGGTAACGATAACTTAAAACAGGAAAATTGCCGGCCCAAATATCGTTCGATGTCCGCTTGCGACGTTAATTTAGGACGTAGTGGAAAGAAGAAATTGATGTCTGGCGGTACCGGGAAGATGGAAACGCCCACCTCTTCCCTGAGCAATCTGAAGGAGAAGAAATCGAAACCCAAGCGGGGTTCGACTCCTCACATCGACAGATCCGGTAAACACGGGGACGACAAAAAAAGATCGGCGTATTCCAGATTGGTATATTACTGGAAGAAGTTCCACAGAAGCTTAGGCTTTAGTAGTAAGTTTTTTTTGTATAAAGAGAGTAATAGGGGAAAAAAATCTTGACAATGAAATTTATAGTACGCATAATGATATCATGATGTTAAATACTACGCAAACATCGTTCGAGTGAAAAGAAAACTTTGGCTATATCTGCTAGGTATGGATATTCTAAGCGTAAATTTTTAATTATTAATTTTATAAACATCATATATTTACAAACATCTGGTTAGTCTATTTTTTTTCGAGCTACAATATTTTCTCTCCAGATCCTTTAAAAATAGAACCTGCAAAAAAATAACAAAATATTTTGTTCAACATTCTGTTGTTTTTCTTCAAAAATTTAAAACCTTTTTCACTTTGCATCAGTACTTCTAATTTTTAAGACCCTGACTATTACGAAACAAGTATCGAATCCTTTATTCAACTTCTCGCATGTTTATGCTTTAACATTCAAGAAATCCATCAGGGCTCGGTTTTTTTGATTTTTTTTTCGGAGAGATTTTACTATAACTATCTGATGAAAAAAAAAAAAAACTCTAAGTAGCTGAGGCCCCATTCATACTTTTTGTTCCAAATATTTTTAATATTTATTTAAAATGTTTTTCATCAGAAAAAATATGAGACTAAATATTTCAGAAGTTGGATGGTATGAGTAGAGAAATTTTGCTTTAATAGATGTGGATTACATTACAATGTTTTTTTTTAATATTGATGAGCGTTGTTGTCTTGTCTTCACGAATTTTGGTGTTGGTACCTCTGCGGCTACCTGGTTAAACATATCAAGATTATTTGCCACCCAAATTTTTATTTACTTCCGGGTATGTGCATATAAATATAAATTCCAAGAGCATTATTCTGGCCCATACTTTTCTTCCTTATTCACACATAATCGCATGCATGGTAATTCGCATTGTATGCTCTTGTATCTTAGACTTAACAGCGAGGGTTCTCCCGTTATTGATGGCCTATGGAATTTTTAAAGACGTTAAACACATTCTTAATCCGTCACCTACATGATCAATAATTCCTTTGCAGAAGGAGTATATCCATCTTGTCTAAAAGTGTCAATGATCCTTCCATTACATACAGAAAAAGGGAGACGTTAGAAATATGGCGAACTATAGACTAATTTCAGTAACGCGTCCCTAAATAACTTGATAGAATATGTAATGCTAGAGGTATTAAAGTATTTTCTGCAAAAATATAATTTAGTTTCGGAAAACCAACATGGTTTTAAACAAAATTAATCGGCAATCATGCCATCTGTGCTACTCTCGACGGCGTTTATCTGTGTTCAACATGACTAACTTGTAAACAAATTAAAAATTCTTGGAATCCGACGAATTGCTCTAGATTGGTTTGCCTCATATCTGTACAATAGATGACAGCTCGACAGAATTAGTGTAATAACCAATATTAAAAAACAATTGTTTTCCTCTAAATCGTTACCAATTACAATAGGAGTGCTTCAGGGTGCAACTTTGTCCCCCTTACTGTTCTCTTTATTTATAAAATGACAAATTTATACATGGGAAACCATCTGTCGGGGTGAAACGACCGTTCTAGTAAAGCACACACGAAATAATATTGAAAACGAATAACTTTCTCGAGACTCAAAATAATTGATTTACCGGCAATAAACTTTTTAAATATATTAAAAACAAATTATATTGTGTTTTCATCGACAATACACAATTTAAGTACATTTGATCCACGGATATTCACTTACGTATGCACGCACTGACGATAACCAGACCAAAGTGCATTGGTAATGGATATTAAAATGCATATATACATATATGATATAATGGATTGCCATATGATTATTTTCAAAACATCCCTGTGAAAGGACTTGTTACAAAGGTCACGTTATGATTTAGTTGATTATAATTTAGTTCAGTAACCCTAGTTGTAATAGAATTAGCTAGCCTTTTGTCCATATCTTTTCATCTCTATAAAACATAATTATTTTGACTAATCCCTTTGCTTTGTAATTTTTGAGAAATAAAATTATTATTATTCTAATACAAATAATAATAATTGTGTATTGTTACAAGTTTTTGGTCCAATATTAATACTGAGTTTGTCGCATATTTTAGCAAGTACATGAGTGACGTTGAATTATTGACTCTAGTGATTAACGCAAATATTATTATATTAGGGAAAGAATTCTTTTGCAGCTTTACGTAAATACGAACATGCTAATGAACACGGACCTCCTTCACATCTCTGCTGGTATGCCAATGCTATTATCATTTAGAAAATTTATGCACTTTACGTAATACTGTACGAATTTTTTGTGGTGAATTTGCAACACACACATTAGGTCTTCGTTGTATATAAATAGAGTTGTTATAAACTTTCTCGTTAACTATTTATTTCGGCGTTGAAATTAGTTGCTGTTCGAGTCTTTACAGTAGAATGCGATTTTTAAATTAATTCCGAGAATTTTTAGTTCGGGAAAATTTTTCAATTGCTAGTCTAACGGTTTGCGTAATAAGAAAATCGTTCTAGGAAGGAATCTTTTTTCCGTTTGCTTTAGAAATTTGTTTATATTTGTGTACAACTTCAGATAAATTTATTTAATTTTTATTACAAAATATTAAATTGTTTATTTTCATAATATAAAACAGAAACATTTCTTTTTTAACATTTACCAAATTTCCGTCTGGTTTTACTATAATCTCGAATTAATATTTTCTTTGAAAGTAAAATGACAAACATAATCCCATTGGAAATGTTTGTCATTTTGTCGATGTGCAGAGTGAACCAAAAAGGAGGGGGTCGTTTTATTTGGGTGATTGAGAGTTAGGGAAAATCCTATTATCTAGAATATATTTTCATGAAGAAAATTATAAAATAAATAAGTTTATAATCAAAAAAATATAGGAAGCAGGCGCGGTTGGTGCGCTGACCTTACGGATGGACAGTATAGTGTATTTCAAGTTTTGAAGGAAGTATTGCTCTTATGGAGATAGTACCCCACGTTGTCAAATCTATTTAGGTAATTAATTATATGTTGTCGCTCTGAATAATATAGTAAATTTTAAGTTGCCAACTCGTGAACGTCAATCTGTGAGTTTATCGTGGGAAGATTTGTATTTATGGGTTAAGTTCGGTTATGTTCCTGTACGAATGTTCATAGAATACTGTTGATTATTATACCACAGGCATACCTAACCTTAAAGAAAACACAAGGAAACCACAAAATGCGCACATTATCCCTATTATTGCTGTTAATTACGTGCAATATTGTATTTATTTGCAAAGAAATATATATGGATTTACACAATATAAATATACAAATATTTACACGTGTATGCTTACAACAAACCAAAAATCATTTCTATAATAAATTTGTCAAATTAAGTAATATCGGAAGACCACGAATATGATGATGATGATGGGGCTGACGTTAACTTAATAATGAATTCTTTAGGTTCATCTTGCATCTCGTCCAATTTCTTCATTAATTCTTGAACTAAAATTGGTAAAATATAAGTAAAATAAAATAAATATTAATTGTCTTACTTCTCATAACATCTTTAATGTGATTTTGCCAATTATGTACTGAAACATTGTCATATCCTTGCTGAATAAGCACAAGCATATTTTGAACTTGAAATCTTATATTATTGTGCCATATAATCCTTGACATGTGCCCATACCAATTCAATAGGATTTAAGGTGCAGTCGTACGGTGGTAATCCCAGAATGCTGTGTCCCTGTTGAGCGGCTCCTTCATCGTTTACATATTTATTGTACTTGTTTTTTTGTTGTGATACTATTTCTGCTTTAATAATCCTTCCACAATGGAAACTGATTTGTTCGAAGATAAATACGGACAAGAAAAACTGAGAGAATACAAGTGACACAGAAAAATGAACCGAAATTGACAAATGACGGAAACAGTGATTAATACTAACAGCCACCAAATAATATATGGCAACAATCCCCGTTATAGCAAAAGATAGCCTTATACAAATACGTATAAAGTAAAATATGGTCCATAAGAGCAATACTTCCTTTAAAACGTAGTAGATAGTACTACTACGTGCGGCGTCGTCTGTTTCCCTAACAGCTCGGAAGAAGCTCTACGAATCAGATAGCAAATATTACAAAACTAAATAAGATATTTCGAACTTTATTTGCTCTTACATAAATAGTAGCGTAATCTTATTATAAATAGAAACGAAATCACAAAAAAGACCATTATTGGCTAAAACATAAATTTTCACTTTCTTATTCAGAAATAAAGCAATCAAAATATTTGCACTGATGTTTCCAATTTCTCTAATAATAGCTTCTTTTAATTCTTATAAAGCGCGTAAACGATTTCGAACAACTTCATTTTTTGAATATCCAAACAAAAAGAAATTAACCGTGTCAAATCAGGTAATGATCAGATTGTAGGTGAATCTTTCTAAAGTTAATATTTATTTTCACACTTCTCGCGATTGTCAATCGTCGTTACCATAAATGAAACTTTTACCGGGCATTGTGCACTTAATTTAAAGCGTTGACTGTTCGTAAGATCACGTGTGAGGCATGTAATAATGTAAACTAGATTGCGATTTTAGTAGCCATTGTTAACGTGTTAAGATAACAAAATTTACTACGTTAAATTCAACTTGCGCTATATAGCTAAATTTTAATCTTATTTTTCCCATCTAATAATGGTTACTGGGAAGGTGACGTCTTTAGTCTTCATTCTGTATAAATTTATTTATTTGGGATTATGCGAGTACTTACAACTGTGGCTTCTGTTTCGCCTAATTTTTGTCTTGATTTGATTGAAAAGCTAGCTGTTGTCTACGAAACGCACAATCAATATAGAATGAAAGTTGCGCCAATAACAAATTCTTAATGTTTCATCTAGTTACGAGATACCATCGCTCTGATGATATCTTGTAAGGTTCGACCACGCTTAAATTCATTAAACCAGCATCATCAACCAGTCATCGATGGTGCACGATTCTTATAAACTGCATGCAACTTGTCATTGATTTCTGCAAACCTTTTCCCATTCGAAAAAGGAACTCTAATCACTGACCGGTATTGTTCTTTTTCCATGAATGCAAAAATACATACTCTTAGCCACTTTCAACAACTATAAAAACTAAAGTACTCGATGGATGTTTCCGACATTTTGATAGATGTCGTCTATAGAATAGTACTCACAGTCGGTAATGCAGATTTTCACACAAAGCGCCATCTGTCGTCAAACACGGGTATTTATTATACCATCCTCGTACCGAGAGAGCAAAAATGATTGTCATATCTGAAGTTGCAGTAAATGAATAAGAAAAAGACAAACGAATATATATATAACAGGTAAGACAATGGAAGACAATGTTTCTGCAAACCCCAGACATAACAATCATTTTTGCTCTCTCCGTACTAGTACGTATTCTTCCAATTGTAGATAAAATTGTTTTTCCCTTATGGGTTTGGATAGATAACAGTATTGATAGGTTATTAATTTTTTTATTAGCGTGGAAATGTTTGCATTTACCATTAATGACAAACATTTGCTAAAACAAACATTTACCATTAATAAATATTTTTTTACGAACTGGTGAAAATTCTCATCAGCTATTGGATATCTCTTGTTGTCAGTGACACTTGCTATTCACAAAGCAATCCCCCGCTCCCATATGGGCATACGTGTATAAAGAGACACCCAAGACCGAAGAAACGCTTTCACAAAACGGTTGTTGGTTAGTTAATATTGATTTATACGCTTTAACGTCTGGCAATAATAAAAAGAAAAAAAAAACATAATAAAACCGATTTTTCTTTCGATAAACCAAGCGAAAGTCATTAACGAACCAAAAGTGAAATACACGTGACATCTTACTAAGATACGTTTTAAGAGATAGCATAGTGAGAGACGAAAGACGATGACAAGAGGCCATGTAATTTTACACGCCAAACAAAGTTTGTTCAGTCTATTCATCTGAATAGAGTTGGGTAGTTGATCAGTTTTGTGGGTCAACTTTCTATCCTATAATATGCGATAGTTTATTGGATAATAAATTTGTCTTAAAACCGCGGAAAATATTTTAGGATTTCATAAATTTGAATTGTAAACGATTGCATTAAAGAAAATATTGTTAAAAATAAATGTTAAAAATATTTCCTTAATCATGAATGAAATTTCGTATTGCAAAATATTAAAACGGTAATTACTCCTGCATACTGAGCTATATATTCAACAGACGATTAGATTTGGCAAATATTTTAATTGTGAGTCTGTGTGATATCTTTTTTTTTAAACAAAAACGTTAATATTGCAAACACAAAAAAATGTTATTGTAATATTTTATGTTTATTGTTAAACTATGCATGCAATTTTCCCAGAATGGTGCCTTGGGAACTAATTGTATTATCCACGGTACATTATACATAGTAATAATTACACGTTATTAAATCTAGAACGATAATTTCTAACACCCACTTTTGCTGTGATCTGAATTCTGTCTGGTTTTAAATCTTTACATTCGTAAAGATTGCAAGGACTGTGGGGCAACACAATAAACACACTGCTCGGACTACTCCTCCCGCACAAAGTATTAATTAATTCGGGACGACACGTGTTTCAGGAATCCCCGAAATTTCCGAAACACGTCGTCCCGAATTTATTAATACTTTGTGCGGTAGGAGTAATCCGAACAGTGTGTTTACTTTAGATTCGTAATACATTTTTATAGCACATATATTTTCTAATAATTTAAAATCCAATGCATTCAACAACTATTTCTAGTCACATTAATTGTGTCCGTAATTATGATTACATCTTACTAGCAATCAAGACGTCGAAATTAATAAAAATGGTGAATGGGTTCTTGCTTGGGTTGCATATTTATACTTCAAAATCAATATCAATATGCGGACAGCTTGCTTAAACTTTGTTGTGTCAATCGTTTTGTCTACATCTCTTCATAATCTCTTTCAAAGGATTCTTTTCGCACAAAATAACCTATGCAATTGTTACAACTCAATACCATATCGTTTGAAATTGTTGTCTTTAGAACGCTTCAAACGAGTTTTCGCTTCAGATTTGTTGTTATAAATTGATTGCTTATAACTGTTGTTATGTTAATCTGTAATGCTTTATTGTTTTAAATTGTTCTGATTTCGTAGAAATGCTTTCCGGGTGTTGTCAGCTTGGAATTCTCGGAATCCAGTGTGCTGACACTTGATTCATCCCCAAATGTTTTATTTATTTATTTATCGTATGGCGGTCTACAAATTCATTGCAAATACAAATACAGATAGGTATACATACATATTACATATACGCATAACAAACACTTCTACAAATTCACGAACAATTAAAATGAAATGCATTATATTATGCGAAGAACTTTGAGACACAACCTAGAGGCTATAAGTCGACATCCAGGGAGGTCAACCATTTCACGGCAGCAGAAGAGGCATGCAGAATCTCGTTCCATTTCCCTTCGAATCTTCTTATTGGCCATTCGTGGACTATATGAGCTACAGTTTGATCCGGCGGTCCACAATCGCATTCCTGGGTGTCCGAGAATCCCCACTTGTACAGCATGGACTTGCATCTGGCATGACCAGTTCTGATGCGGTTTAGACTACACTATACCTTCCTAGACATTTGCATTTCTGGAAGAGAATCCCCATGGTCATTGTGATTAAAATCGTGTTTGGATGTCCACTTGGTTTTCCATGCTTCTTTGATATGGAAAGCTTCGTGATGAGTTAGTACCTTATCTTGCCAAATGGGTTTTCGGGACTTAAGGTGGCAGTCTGGAGCATTATTCAATATCATGTGGATTGGCGAAGTTCTAGGGAGTTTAGGATCGTTTGATTTGTTCCATTCACGGACAGTAGCTTGTTGCCTCCGCAGGTCTGCTGGTGCTATATTCGCTAATGCGTGCAGCCAGGGTACTGGAGTGGACTTAGGGTTCCTGATATGATTCTCAAATGTTCCCAAATGTAAATGCAAAATTATCAAAACACGGATTTTTCACGGATGTTCCTATTTTATTTGAGATAACCCACACTTTGATTTGCCGTTCCATTAACACCATTTCTTCAATTTTTTTTCTACGTCTCCTTGCATAGGTGTTCGACCATTCGGGGTATCTCGAACGGATTCTCTAACCACATTTTTTGCATTTATTATTCAGTAAAATCACTGGAATAACAAGTCAATAATAATAATCATAATAATATCTAATAGTTATACTACACTATAGTGTGGCAAGTGAGAGCTGTCCTAGAAGTTCGTCGGTATGATGTCGCCAATTTAGCCCAAAGTCCAGCGTCAGGCATCTGGCCTGCGAGTAATGCATCGAAGAAGTTGAATAAGTAATACTCTAATAACAGTTTTGTTGCGGTTCATTTTTAGTTTATTAACGTCGAACCATTTTTCGGCCAACATTATAGCTCTCTCCGATTCATCCTGCATCTCGGTCCGCCGCCTGCCAGGCACTAATAGAGAGGTGTCATCAGCGTAAAGGCACACCTCTGTCTGCATAAATATTAGCTGGTGGGTCATTTAGGTATACGATGAACAAGAGTGGGCCAACTATCGACCCCTGGGCCACGCCACAACCATTGTCAGACCTATCAGAGATGATGCCGCAATATGCATATTGTCAGTCTAATATAGCAGTTGTTACTGAGCATCCTCTTTGCAAGTCCATACTGCTGTTTGCATATTTCATTTTTCTTTGCAAAATGTCTTGCCGGTCTACCGTGCTCGAAAATTTTGGAAAATGCTGGAAAGATGCTGATAGGCCTGTAGCTTTCGCAAAGATTTCTATCTCCTTGTTTAAAAAAAAGGGAAGTGTCTTTGCTACCTTTAATTGCTTCGGAAATATTCCTTCTTCTACACATTTGTTAAATATATTTGCTAGTGGAGTGGCTTATTAAGTTCTTTATTTCTTTTATTAATCATACAGCACCGTACACATCTACAGCGCGTGACGACTTCAGCCTTTGAAGAATCATTTCATCCACTGCAGGTGTTATGGGGTAAAAGAAGAATGATTTGAACTGCTTAAACCAGAAAATATGAAAATTTTCACCATATACAGCAATCGTGCGTTCGTGTATAATTTTTGGGCGATTGCTTTCTTTTGTCAAAAACGTTGATAACTCTCTCTCTTTACAGTTAAATAATAATACTATTTGCGCGATTACAGCTGCCCAAAAACCACAAAAGAGATTTGATTTACACACAATGAAAAGTAAATGAATTTATTTATACTTTTTCTGTACGTTGAACATATGCTTTTTACAATTAGCGTGATATGCCTTCAATTCCACACTAATAAAAAATTTAATAACCTATCAGTATTGTTATCTATCGAAACACACAAGGGAAAAACAATTTTATCTACAATTGGAAGAATACGTACTAGTATGAGTAACTATGGTCTTGAACTCTCGCTGAGCCTATTGATTAAATAATTTTGTTATACGTACATCTGCACATACACACTTTTATATACTTAATAAATACATCTGTGTAATGTAGATATCTGTGTTTCTGTAGTGTGTATTATAAAATAACCTGACCTTGATGCATCTCACTCGTTATCTGTTTTAACGACGACGCGTGTAATTCTAGTATGAGTACACGCATATTACGTATTCATAAAGGGATCTGCTTTATTGGAATATTTTGTTTTCGTATCTCGACATACGCATTTATATGCTTCTGTATTTATAATTAGGTAATACGTTACTGTTGTAATCGTATCGAATGATGTTAAGATTGGACTTTGTGAGACTACGATATTATAAAATGTGTGGTCGAGATGTTAAATGTTCATCTTTTCGATTCTGTTTTAAATACTGGGCTGTTCGCATTTTGACATAAATTAGTCCTGATTGGTGGTCCAATTTTAGGTGAAATAATAACGGAATTAAAACAGGCACTGATTCTACTAGTTTGCAGAACGATGTGCCGGTGAGAGAACGCAAAAGATGCATTTTGGATCTGATATCTGAAGTTGGCTGGGCGCAACCGTCTTTTGCGTATGTACGAAAGCACGGCCACCGGATACCTTTCCAACTTCTTTTCGTACCCAGCCCCTTATATGTGCTCTCTTTCCTGGCATCGCGGTTGGTGCACTGGTACGGTAGCAAGTAGGCAGCAAGCGGGCGCACGGCTCGACAGGCGGTTGTAGTTCGTCAACTGTCCACGATACCAACGGGCCTCCGGTCGACGGCCGTTGCTGTTTTTTCGGCGCACACAAAACAGTATTTAACACACGTCATTGTAAAGGCGTAAGCCTTGTAAACTTTGTTTTGATGAATCATCTGATAAGACAACTGGAATACTGTTTAGCATTTTGCATAATCTCAAATCTTCGATACAGCCAACTTGATATGGATCTCCATATTTATCTTACTGTTATTAAGCCAGTATATAAGCATACATTAACTAAAAATAGAAGAATATTTGTTGAAATATAAGAGTACGTGCCTATCTATATTTTTCGTTAGCAAAATTGGTGACACTAACAACAAGCTAGTCACCACATTTGTGTGCCAACATGAGATTCCACGTATAGCAATCTGTCCCTATGTACGCTACAATTTCGCATACGAAAAAACCATTTTGGGTTCATTTTCGATAACCCGTTCAAGATGCTCGTATATATTTACTCGCGAAATATTGCTTTTGAATCATGTAGTCATTATATAATGAATAGAATCGTAAAACCGGAAGTGCGTCAAATCGTTGGGAAATAGCGACCCCTCATAACTCGACTCCTAGCACCAGCACGATGTTCCGATCAATGACGCGCATGATCTGCTTACCGCATAAGAAATTCATCATATAATGAACAGAATCGTAAAACCGGAAGTGCGTCAAATCGCAATCGGATCGTTTTGTCAGCTGCGAAATGGCGACCCTCACAAAACGACTCCTACCTAACACCAGCACGATGTTCCAATCAAATACACGCATCATCTGCCTACCGCTCACGAGATACATAATTTTTAATTTACTTTTTCCCAAAAGAAGTAATCAGGGCATGTCAGATCTTACTGGCCACACAACTGCTTTTACTTCTTGCCATACGACGATTAACACACTGAACCTTCTCTTTAATTGAACATAACATAGCCATCAGCATCCTTCCAGTAACTTACATGGCACTACTAAAGATTAAGTAATAAACAACACAATTTGACATTATTTAAGATGAATTGTAAGATACCTTTCGCTGCTGAATTCCGCAGAAATGAAATTGAGAATCGCTTTTCAAAAAGTTATCATTAATGTGTCTAATTCCGGCAGGTTATTACTACAGAGAGAGCAACAAATCCCGAGAAGCACTTAAATTATATCAGTTGGTCACACTGCTTGTGTTACTAACCTGGATTTGAAGTTTTGATTTAGAGAAAGGAGCCAGTGGTGTATCACTATTTTCTTTATAGGTGACAATTTATAAGATACATTAAAATTATCGAAATTTATTGCAAAAATAAGTAAAAATAAAGATAATAAATCTTTAAACAAGATTTAAGGAACATATAAAACTAATTGAACATTTTATTTAGTTTTGAAAACATTGTTTTTAACATGAATTGAAAATGCATGCCTTGGTTTAAAATGCAAAGTTGCACTCTTCTTGCCAAATAACCAAATTAAAAAAAATCTAACCGCGTTAAATCTAGAGATCTGGGGATGCCATCGCTGACTATTCATTAGTCTTTAGTATTAGTATTTGTTTACTTTTAGAAACAGTTAAGAATACTTAATGAGAAATGTCTGTTTATTTAAGAATAATTTTCAAAATTAATAAATTTTTACAAAACTTATGTAAAAAAAATAATAACAATCAACAACATGTGACATTGAGTGCAATGTAGGACGTCCACGGGTGTTGACTACCTTCCTGCACCTGTTTGGCATACTCATAATCAAGTGGTCTAGCTCTTGCTTTGTTTCAAAAACTAGATTTTGACGCAGTATGCTTCCTTGCAGCAAATCCCATACGTGTTCTATGGGATTTAAATCAGGTGATTGTGCTGGCCATGGCAAAACATTAATTTCGTGGTTTTGAAGAAATGCACGAATGATCCTGCAGTATGCTGATTGCGGACACCCATTGTCGTGCATTAGTTGAAAATTTTCATCAATTCTTGCAGCATCTGATAGCACAACGTTTTGAAGGATAATGCCCCAATAGTAAATGGTTTTTAAATACCGATACAAGAGAACGAGGTCAGTTTTTCCACCCAATACCATTACACTACCTCCTTGGAAGCTCTGAACAGGTGCGCTGTAGCTATTCGTTCTGCATTCCCGGGACGTGTCCACGCGTTCTTCTTGTATCTGGCCGCAAACCAAACCAGGATTCGTCAGAAAACAAAACAGGTGCCCAGTTTTGTTGATCCCAATTTAAGTGTTGCTGATGCGCCCATTCTAATCCTCTTCCGATATTTCCTCTCGACAAAGCAGGAACTCGAATAGGGCGACGGGCATTAAGACCATCTGCATGGAGTATATTCCTCAGTGTTTGATCACTTATTAACACACATTCTGTCGCCGTAACGTAGCGGTTTATTAATGCACAAAGCGTTAAGCATCTGTCTTGAATTGGTCGAGTTGTTCTTGTGCGTCTTTTATGCCGTTCACGCACATCATTGGTTTGCTAATATCTAAACCACAAACGATTGATGACACTTTTTGACTTGTTGAGAGCTTCTGCAACGACCCTTTGAGTTAAACCACTTTCAAGCATTCCAATAGCTTTTAATTACGTATCACGGCGTAAATGATGTTTCTCCATCCTCAATTAATGCTGACGAAACTGGAAAAGCAAATTGATCGCAAAATAAACACAAAAATCACAGAATGACAAATCGAGAAATCTTACATTTTTTTAAATTCCACTGTTTTTTCAGTTAATAAAACCTTATTGTCACTTAAACTATGGGAACACCAGCAGCAAACTGTATTGACGTTACAAATCTTTGACTATACTTATATGGCTCGTAAACTACTAGCAAATAAAGCCTTGTCCTCTAGAATATTTTGATGTTTGTATTTATTTCGGCTAGATTTTTTTTAACCAAAGATTTAATTAGGTATGCCGTTCAGACAAAAATGAGTTTCTTTTTGATTTTTTAGAAACCTTCCTTGGTTATAATTAAATCATATTTCTAATTAATACAAAACTAAACGAAAATTAAACTTTTGAAATTGTTCCCAAAATGTCAATAACACCTGTCCATGATGGATTACCGATCCACCTACCCTTCCTTTTCACACAAACACATTCCCAATTTGCTGACATCTGTTCTCGTAGACACATACGTCAAACGTCACTTTCAATTCGTATACGTTCGAATTTTTGTTGTGTTCGTCTCCCTTTTAGTTCGCCGTTATTTTGTAATCACCGACTTACTCCTTAGTTCGAAAGGGACGTTTTTTTTCTCGCGATTCCGGTTCGTTCTTCCTGATCGGTAACGGCGGATGAGTGAAGGGCACCGCTGTTGTCGTTTGTGGTCCGATTTTAAGAATCCGAATGTGACGCATGGCATTAGCTAACGATGCCAACGCTAACATCCACAGAGCGAAACACAACGACAGTAACCTCATGGATAGACACTCGGATAATATAGTTTTGTCCGTCGAAACCGAAAAGAAAGGTACATTTCTCCATTTTGATTATGTTAAAAATGCTCTTTATGGTTAGTCGTGTTAGGATTTGCTTAAAAAGAAAGTGTTTTCTCTCCTCAAGATTTGCAATTTTCGCTAGCGCTCGATCCGATATTCGTTCAAGAACCGATACGCATGGCAGTGAACCCAGCATGAATCGGTTCTGGGTTCCTAAATATAATATTCATAGGTCTGTATATAATACTGCGGTGAATAGTGGTGCGATATGTAAGGCTATTTATTATTTTTAGATGAAATTCGAAGCGGTACTACAAAATTATAAATAATCTTGACGCTGTTTTAATAGTTAAATTATGAATAGAAGTATACATTCTTTACCCATTACAGATGCAGAATTTATGTAATATATATCATGCTCTTCTTGTAACGTTAGACATAGGTATTTACTACAGGAAACGTTAAGCGACATAGTAGGCACCCAGTTATACGTTAACGCGTCGTCAGTGTAGATCTATGCCCAGTCCAATTACGCCATTATTATTAATTATCTCTGGCTAGCACGTTTTAAAGGATCTATTATAATTTATTTTTTCTAACGAAAAATTTCCACCATATGATGAAAATTTTAAATCTACTACGAAACTTAAAATTTATTACGAAAGTATAGTGCGTTATTCCAATTATAATGTTTGGAGAATGTTCGATGATGTATGTAAGGCGCCGGAGAGGTGTACATTGTCGAGATCTGAATGACTGAAGCACGCTATATTCACGTGATGCAAGAAGTATTATAATATTAAATTCTCAATACTTCCAACAGAATTCATACCTCCTGTCACAAAGCATAAGAAATCAATGAATTGATTTCGCGAAAATGCCTTTTATTGTTCATGAAAGAATATCCCATGAGAAGTACATTACAAAAGAGGCTCTCATACAGTTTATATGTCGAATGGATAATAAAAAGTTAAAGTTTTTCTTACCAACTAAGCCCTTCTCGCCCTGTAGTCGTCATTAAAGTGATCAATAGAGTTGCTCAATTTGCGCCAACAGCCAGTGGCGGGCGCATAAAACTTTGCACACAAAATAAATAGTCAGAAATAAATTATCACAAAGTGAATAACGTCTGTTGAATATCTGCTATATTAGATATGTTTCCACAGTTGTTTCAGCAAACCGAGTGCGGCGTGAGGAAAAAGTCTGTTTATATGCAGAAAATGAACATTCTAGATCTAATGACGTTATATTTGCGTAGTTAAAATAATATTTGGAACAAATTATCAGTTCTGTTCACGCACCTTCACAAACTTGTTAGAATGTGTCAAAATCAGAAGTTTTCTCTAAACCATTTATTCCAAAAGAAGATATATGCTTCATTGTCCAGTAAATGAAACGGTAAATTACATAAAATATTTTTTTCTTTTTGAAGAATGCTTATTTACGTGATTTTGACAACCTCCTTTTGGACCAACACATTGGAGGCATATTACGTAGAAGTACGAAATAGTATTTACGGCAGCGTACATGTATACACAACAGACCTCGTTGAGACTTGCAGTTATACTGAAGGTTGTATCGAATGTCTGCCACTGCCCGTTGGCGCTAGTGGGCGACTCTAGCGATCAACATTCTACAGTCTAGATTTTACATATGTTTTCTTTTGAGCCTTTATTGGCAAATCTGCATTTGGATTAGATGTTTTGGGAAATAAGCATTTATAACAATTGAACTGGGAATGTTCTTGCTTCCACGACCGTTAAAATCAAGACAGTGATTCCCGCCAAGAAGATAGCATCAAGTATTCATTTTTATTAATTATTTTAGCTTCGGTTGCATAAGTTTATACCGATTCTGAGAGTATACCTTTTTTGCTTTTCCTTTTTTTATGGCTACGACTATACACTTATTCCAAAAACAACCTTTTTTTAAAATAGTAGCCAAACTATTTTTAGTTTTTCTAGATTTTGACGTCCGAAAACATCCTTGCTATTTATCCAGGTTTATTTTGCATTATTTATTTGTTTTTCATGTCGTCCAAGGTAGACGGGTCAACTACATACAAACATACATATGTACAGAATATGTCACACACACCACATACCTAAGTATCTACGCAATATTTGCCTGTCGAACTACGTAGCTAGTCGATCGCCGATAAATTTTTAACATATTTTCGCGCTGCCAATAAAAATATCGTTGCGAGGGAAGTACATACTTAACGTTCGTGTTTTTACCGTTCATTACGCGGCCGTGAAAATGAAAATACCGTCCGAGACGAACCGGCAGCTACAGTGACGGACAAAAAAATGGGTGTAACGCAATAAATATAAAGTTTCTTGAAATAGCTGTAATATTAGCTTTGTTCCAACACGCAGCCGGCGTACGGTTCGTAATCACGTAAACCAATCAGTTCTCGGGAACTTCAATCTGTTGTCTGATTGGTTCACGTGTTCACGAACCGTCGCGAACTGCATGTTGGAACAAAGTTGTCATGTCTTAAGTTGCATATGTAATATTTATATCATAAACACAAAATTTGTAAGTTATAAAATCATATACAAATATATTGTTATAAAATATAAATAGCCAATCTCTAGTGGCCAAAGTAGTAGGTGTAATAATTACAACTTGATATACAGCCAAATCTAACAATTGTATAATATTTGAAACTTAATGTAATAACTGATATTTGCTATAGTACATATATCCCTTATTTTCCAATACAATTTTAATCCTGTCCGGTATAAAAAAATCAATCAAGTTCTCTCATATAATAACAGAAATAGGCATTTTTCCTGTATAGCTTTGCAGTTGTGTTTATTTTTAAATTTTTGGCCTGTCAATGAATACTTGACACACTTCCAAAGGTTCTCCATTAGATTCAGGTCCAGCGATTGAACTGACCTTGGTACAACTTGTACATTATGGGCCCGAATTCAGTCTTTCACTCATTTAGAAGGTCATTGTTATGTTGATACGAGGGATGCCTTTTATGTTTCGGGAATAGGCGGTGCAGGTGCTGCCATCTGACAACTGACGCGTGTATCGTAAATTTTTTAACAGTATACTTATTCAGAACATTTTGACATACAAGCGATATTTGTGTTCTTACAGTGGCTTAAAAAAAATGGAATTAACTCGTGAACATTTTCGTGTCATTATGTTTTTTACAATTTTCGACGTGGATTATTTCAACAACAGTGCATGGCGATGAACTTAATTCGGCATTGGGCGATGAAGCACCATCAAGAATGTATACCGGTGGTACGCCGAATTCAATCGTGGCCGTATTTCACTCACTGACGAATTTCGTGAAGGCCGTCCAAAATCAATTGTTGTTCCGAAAAACATTGTTGCTGTGCGTGAACTGATGTTGCAAGATCGGTATGTGATGTATCATGAGATTGAGGTATCCGTGGGTATTAGTGGGACCAGCATACATTCAATATTGCATCAACATTTGGCCGTCAAAATAATTTGTTCGCGTTGGATTCCCATAACTTGACAATCGGTCAACACAAAAATACGATAATGGTACTGCAAAGCATGTTTATGACATCGTAACAGGTGACGGATCATGGGTCTATGCACACAAGCCCGAAAGTAAACAGCAGTCGACTGTATGGGTCTGTCAACATGAGCCAAATGCAACAAAAGTTATTCGCGTACGAAGTACTTCGAAGCAAATGGTCGCCTGTTTCTTCGAAAAAGCCGGACATGTGGACCATTGGCGCAACGTCAGACGGTCAATTCTGAGTGGTACATAACCATTTGTTTTCCAGAAGTATTTGCAAAAAATAAGGGAAACCAAACGCCAAAGACGGATCATTCTCCACCAGGACAATGCGAGCTCTCGCACATTTGCTGAAACAAGAGAGTTTTTGGCAACTGAAAAAGTTAAATTGATTGGTCATCCGCCGTACAGCCCTGATTTTGCACCGAATGACTTCTTTTTTTTCCACACATCAAACAAAAATTACCTGGCCAACGTTTTTCTACGGCTAAAGAAACGTTTGATGCTTGCAAAATTCATATTTTGGAGGTACGTCAATCGGAGTGGAAAAGTGCTTCGAAAACTGATTCAAGCGCATACAAAAGTGTATTGGTCTTTATGGAGAATATTTTGAAAAAATATAAAGCCCATGTACTATGATTAATTTTAATTTCTGTTCTCTATTCCCGAAATATAAAAGGCATCCCTCGTATTTCCAGACTAGTGGCATTTCTCAATGGAGAGGACCGATACCATTAAAAATATCTCCAAATCATTATGTCACCGTCTGCTTGCTTTTATCGTCTTTTCGGGTATCGAGGATAAAGTTTTTTGAACAGACCAAAGTTTGTGAAGAGTAATGAAGTTCATCGCTACGGTGTGAGGACTGGCAATCAGTTTAAGGTTCCTTTTGCTAGGCTGGAAGTTAGTAAATTGTCTCCAAATTGTATGGGCTTAAAATTATTTAACTCTCTGCCATCGAATTTAACTGAATGTGAACATGTAAATAATTTCAAAGATATGTTGAAATCTTATTTGACCGATAAAGTTATTTAGAGTTTGAGTGAATATTTCAATTAATATTTTAATTAATATATTTTGACGAAACCCATACACCTGTATCAATCGGGGTTGATTATTATTAAATATATTAAATAAATAAAGTTCTTTGTTAGGCGACGACAACCGCTACCATCTGATGAAACAAGATTTAATTTCGTGTTTTATCGTCACAAACAATGTTCTCCAATTTTTCATATCCTATAACGAAGTCTGGCTATAATATTTTTGTTGCTTGGAGTGGAATTTTTTTAAAGGCGCTTGGGATTTTATTTTGTGAACATCCTAATGGTTGTGAAGTTGCTTAATTTTCCAAATCAAAAAGATCAAAATCAAACATCACAAAAGAACCTCTTACCTGGGCACTATAAACATGTGTCTGTTTGCATCGCACCTATTTTTATAGCCATACCTGGAGTTACAACTTACCGACAAACGGGATTGTTCCTCGAATTGCCAATCGCGAATGCTGACATATTGATTGTAACTGGGGAATGTGAGAAATTCTCTCGAAAACAAGTGCGACCCATTCGTATGAGATGTTAGAAATAAATAAATCCATATTTCGCTTACGCCTATTTTTTTGTCCACCACCGTATATATACCTATATAAAATACTCTCTCGCACCTACTCACGCGGACTTTAAATTTAGACCGACGAAAGTTATTTTCGGCCGAGTACTTACGCGACGACGTTACGAGTTGTTTTTTCTCTCCTTTCTTTCTTTACGTTAAGAGTGCGTTATATAAATAAGACTGTGAGTAAGGCACTTTCTTTTTTTTATAAAATCGTACAGTCATCGCGATCTATCCATAAATCTTATTTCTACTGTTAATTCTAATTGTGCTCTTTTTATTGGATTGTTTTTCTAAGGATAATTTATTGTTTTGTAAAGTTGCGAAAATTCTCTTTTGCCAGATTAAAAAATTTAAAAAAACAATTAAATAAATTCTTCCACGTAATGGATGACTGAAATATGTATAATATGCGTTTACTAAACAATGTATGAGTTATAAGATATCATTAATTTAATCGTGGATAAAATGGAAATTGCTCTTCAATTGTATCACAACATTCAGAGTAGTTACTTCTTGACCGATATATATTTTAAAAATATAAAAACAAAAGCTTTATATACAACCCACTAAAAAGGATAAAACAACTTTTTTTCGTAACTTTTTGTAAAGCTTAAGTTTTTTTGTTACACTACGACGAAAAACTTAGGCTTTATAAAAAGTTACGGAAAACCAAGTTATTTTATCCTTAATATGGGGTGAACCAATAGGGATTGGAAAAAAATAACTTTTTATCCTTTTTGGTGCCTTCTATATAAAGCTTTTCTTTTTATTTTTTAAAATATATATTTATTTTATCTTTTTTTAGTAAATAATGTAATTGTATTTGTTATTTTTATTATTTATTTATTACTTTGACTTGTTCTACATATTGCACGCATGTAGTACATATACAGTTACTGCCAAATATTATAGGCAGGATACATATTTCACTATGTCATTAATTCTAAGTAACTATAATTAAAACAAATATCCCGCGAAATAGAGGTCCATTCGTGACGCACTTTTGCTATTGTAGAAGTCAGTACGTGAATAAAATTATTGTTAAAGTTGGTTGGTGCGTTAATCGAAACCGTCAATGCGTGTTTTTTGCGCAACTTGTGCGTTCACTGTCTGAACAGAATTATAGTTGGAAATAGAACATGTACTACTTAAAAGTCTACACGGTAAAATGCATACACTTTTTGGTGTATTTCGTGAATGACATTATGCGAAAAAAGCTTGAATAGAATTTTGGATGGCATTATGCATCCTCTCAAGTTTGAAATATATGAGATTTGTCGCGGTAGTATGTTTAGTTAAGTTCGCAGACCACCATCCTTACTATATTATCTCAATACACGAAGTTATATTAAGCCCAATTGCGATAGATTGTAGACAAATCACAATTTCAATCAAGTGATATTTTTTATTTTAATCGACGATTTATATCTATAGAAAACTCTGAAATTAAGCAAATATTAAAAAATATAAATTAAATAACTGATATCTTAATAAATAAAAAATTGTAAATTAAAACATAAAACAGTTCCAATATAACTAACGTTTTTTCTTGTGAACCCCACAACTGTAACATATTAAGTCGCGTCGGCTGAACATATCTGCTGAAAAAGGTTTGCTTGTAGTTTGATAATGAACGGATTAGTAATTCACTACTTTTATACATTTCTTGCACTGTATTTAATGCTCGTTCATTCTCTGCACTAGTCAATTTAAATTGGGCTTAAGGAACATCCAAAATACAAGCTAAAAATGATACGGCACAAATGCCTGTTTATACTTTTTTTGATGAGATATTTGAGACAACGATAAATGTAATTCTTCCACAAATGTTCTTTCTATACTTCCATACTTCTACTGCGTCGTATAGGAAACCATTTTTTCTAACCATTTTGCTGATCTATTAATTAAGAAATTGCTCGCGGCCACAGAAATTCTTTTTTAAACGTGCATGTTAGATATGACTTTCGTTTATATCGGAAGTGATTGACAATGAGAGCCGACGTGCTCTTGAAACCTCTGTCCGGAATTTTATTAAATCAATTTATGTGGTGTGGATTTCCCGATACTGCGTATTTTATATTGTCGTTTCGATTGTTTATAAAATAAGCACTCATTGACACTAATATTTTCGTAAACTATTTGCGACTTTTACAATTTTGTAACTTACTTACTTGTTTCCCGAAGATACGGTGTTAGTTAAGTACCCAGTGCACGAGCTCGTGTTGTGTATAGGGACCCCAATGTGTCGGGAAAGAAATGTATTTCTCCGATGTATCTCGATATTCGCCAGCATCCGTACAGCTGAGTAATGCGTATTCTGTTGTAACAAACTGAAACATCTAGCCGTTTCTTTTCCTCTTTACTGGGCTTATCCGCAACTGGCAATAATTCACTCTGTATACAGATTGTTAAGGGCATCTATTGTCGTCGGAACTTGAACGAAGTCCGCGTGTGCGCTGTTCAACCTAACAAATAATACGCAGCGGTGTAGTGTGTAAACTTAACCTTGCGGCAACTAACTTGCTTATAAAATATCTATGATGCTATGTACAGTAGAATTTCAGATTAGTGCATGAAAATATTAAAAGAAAATACTCGCTAGATATAACAATATCTAACGAACTTAAACAAAATTTCATTTTATATGTCATTCTGTTTTCATTCGAATTAAAAATAAAGGTGATCCTTAAAAAGGAAATGAAATATATTTTCTTTCAAAATAACTAAAAACAGATTCTTTGTACGGAATCAACATTATGATTACCCTAGTCAATGTTGAAACCGCTCACCGAATAGTAACTTCAGTCTCTTGTAAAGACCTTTCGTTAAATTTGACTTTACTTCAGGTGATATGTTTCCCCATACAATAATTAGTAATATTGCCTTGTTATTCACCTATGTTACTGGCCTACAATCAAATAAGAAAACTAAATTACATTAAATTTCGAGGGCATCGGCTTTATTACTGTTAGATATTACATGAAACTGTGACGACAAAGTGCCGGCATACAATTGAGATTTGTTTAGTATATTGGTAAGAGTATTTTGACTTATTGTTAGTTCTACTATTTCAGTCAACCTTTGCAGTTATTTTATATTAAAATTTAGAAACAACAATATTTTCTAATGGCTTCTACAACCCGCAATGTATGTTAATCTTCGATTCAAGCCGTTCAAGCTTAAATACAGTTTTCCCGAATATTCTGGCTTTGATAATTTTGTGGCGGCTCCATTTATCACCAGTAAAATCAACATTAACTCGAAATAAATTACCCAGTATATGTGTCAAGTATCACATTAGCAATTAATAGGTCATATTAAGGAACGTTGGAAACAAATTCCTATTCTATATTTTATAAAACATCTATTATTATTTCCCTAATTATCAGTGATCGATAATGTTCGACTATATTAGATTGAGAACGCAATAATACATCAAAAATGGTTAATCATTTGCTTTCTATAGTATCACGAGCATCTTGAGCTGTGTGTAGCGATGTAGTGGCAGTTAAGATCCTAAAAGTGCCGAACAGTACTGATAAATTCACCACTTCAAGATAATGCGTTCCGCGTAATAGTCGGATGAATTCTGCATGGTAACTGTAGAGACAACATCGGGATCGTCTTTCCACCCGCATAAAAAATAGGAACCTCTCGTGTGTGGATTGTGAGAGTGCTGCTCTTACCCCAAGCACCACGTAGACGGCTATTTGTTCAGTAAACAGGACGCCCACGATGGCGTATTTATCTTGGCGTGTTTGTCGGTTGCGGTCTTCGGTTCGTTATATTCTAGCTGATTGTGAGTTATAGACAATGTGGGAGATCTGCGTTAGCAGTAATAATGTTTGGATTATGAATTTGTGACGATTTTATCCAAAGAATTTTGTTTGAAAATGATATATTCTTTGCAATTTAACAGACGTAACAAGATAATGATAAAGTCTTAGGATACATACCCTATCGGAAAATTAACATCTTTAAATGGTAGAACCATGATAAGTACTTGCCTGCCTAAATTGTCATAATATTTCAATAGAAAATTTTATTCCTTTGGGATAGGGGCATTGTCTTATAAAAAAGCTTTGGCTACTTTTCGCGCCGTTTTTCTGATGTAATTTAGTAAATATAATATGCTTCTACACTGTCCACATAATCTATCAGAATTATTCCATTTTTGTCCCAGATAGTTTTAGCAAGGATCTTGCCAGATACTATTCAATTCCATTGTTTTTAAAAAAAATGGTCAAGTGGTGTATACAAACAAAACCAAAAATTGCTGCTTTTTATTCTTCATGGAAATTATTTTTTTCGATGGTATTAAGAATTTCAGCAAACTGACTTCCGCCCTTTGTGGTCTGTTTGACAGTCGTAGTTCTTACATTCGTCCATAACTTCTCCAAGTAAATTGCAGTATTGTCTTACGTTTTGTTTGCATAAGCCTGTTGCATAGGTTTTGTTTGCATAAGATTTAAAAACAAACTGAGCCATTTATAACCTGCCTTACGTACTTCGTTGTTAAAAATATGTTTGTTATTAAGTTTTTTCTGCTAATTCGTAGGCCATACTTATAATACAAACCCTACTTGGAGCAAATCCGTGCTTTTGTAACTTTAGTATGTGAGACTCCCGCCCAGACCGGTCAGTTTTTACCATATTACCAAGCTTTATTCTTCGTTTCATCGTTATTTTCGGGATGCCAAATTCTCTAGCAGCCTAGCAGTCCCATTATACCGTTCTTCAAGGCTTCCATGGCATTATGTAGGGATTCCGCGTTCCACTTTTCTGATGTTCCTTTTCCGATATAAAGGCTCGGCATGTCTCTATAATTAAACAGATAAGAGTATAGTATATATATTTTCACATAATAACTTTATTCATGGAAGTTCTTGGTGGTCCAACTCACCTTGAAATTACTTACTCCATCTACACTAAACTTAAAAGTAAGATGGACCACTGTTTCATTCTCCTTAGAGTAACTCAATACTGGTATTTTCGAGGTTAGAATATTATAGATGCAACAAACATGCCTTACAATACATGCAGACTTAAATTTACCGATAGTCTGAAGTGGAATCAGACTGTCTAACACGCACAAAATTTATCGTGACGAGTGTAACGTATATTTTTTAAATACACGACTAAAAATGACATCTAGTAAGAATGTTGCAAGTTATTGCTTGTGGTCTTATCTTACTGGTCCATCTATCCCGAACTTACCCTATTGAAATAAAATCTTTGGAAGTCAATTTGAAATATATCGGATATTCTGAGAAGTTGTGGCGTTTTGCAGTTACATTTTTTTAAACGGCAAATCCTGTCGATTTTTTCATTTTGTGATCGCCTTCGGTAACACGATTTCAACGAACCATAATACCTGTGGCCTAAATTGTTTAGTCCAAGATTTACGTACAAAAGAAAATCGGAATTGCACAAATATATTTCCAAACTAATTCAACATTACCTATTTATTACTTCTTTCTTTAATTTCCTTTCGCACATTACGGATAGGTTTATTCATTGGCGAGAAAAAAAAATTTTCGTCAAAAGAAAACAAACGACTGAGATGTTTAAAATGGGCACCATTTACTATCTGACGTTACTCCTATTTTATTACTAAATTCTTTTGTAATCCTCGATATCCTTTCTAATGAAATTATGTCCATGTCTTCATGCTGAATAAACGATACACAGAATGTAATAAATATTACTACAGCAGACTCCTAATATGTTAAATAACTAAAATAAATGTTTATCTTAACAATTTAGAAGTCGCTACAGTATCAATGACATGCGATTGTATGTGGGCGTTCGTATCGACGCAATAAATTATCAGTTTGTGGAGTTTACGTAATAATTATTTATAAATATGTTCTATTTTTTCTCAACTAATGTTTACACTTTATTGTTAATTAAGTAGTTAAATGGCAGAAAGAGCTATCTGCATTTAATAAACAAAATAGATACATATATGTACTTCATTTATTTTAAGAATGAAGTAGTGGGCGCTGCGATCTGCGTACGCATCACGTAGGAGTAATAAACGTAAACTAAACGTAAACTTGGGTAAATTACCAATATCTTAGCTTTAAAATTATTTTCATATATACAGGTTGTTTCATATCACCAGAGTGAACCAAACATACCTTTTCTTAAATGGAACAGCCTGTATATTGTTTCGGATTTAAGTTAAGCTAATGCCTCACACCCCCAATATATAATTTCATTGAATTATACAGCGTGTTTCAGAAGATATGGTCAATTTTATATGCAAATCACTGTAGGTTCATGGTCTTGTATATTGTGAACAACATAGTCTGAAATTTTTCTTTTCCAAGCCTATATTTTTGATATTGGTCCACTTTTATAGCAAAGTGACATTTTCTCAAAATTGTCGAAACTGCTTACAGGGCGAGTCAGAACTCAAATACATTCATTTCTAAATTATTTTAAATGGATCAGCCTGTATTTTATATCATAAAAAAAAGGTGTAGTTTAGTTACTTTCATTTTTATTAAGCACTCTCTATATCTAAAGTCATTAATTTCTAATATATTTTAAAGTCTTTTTATGAAACTGAGATTTTTAGAAATTATTTTAATATAACGAGTTAATCGTGGAAAAATGATAGTAAGACAGTTTTAGTCTTCATTACTAGCTAGAAGATTATGTAATTGGACCACATTTTTTGGAAGGGCGAGTGAATAGTCAAGTTTATTTAGACTTTTTAGAAAATCATTTACCGTGGTTATTGGAAAATGTTCCCCTAAACGTTCGTTAAAGGATGTAGTATCTGCACGATGGAGCTTCGTTACTTCACACTAGGTTAATAGACCACCATTTCCTTGAAATATGGACAAGGAGAGAGGAACCAATTTAGTCACTAGTTCGATTACCGAATTTCATTAAAATTGACTTTTTCATGTGGTCATATGTAATAAAAAACTTTGTGTAGCAAACACCGCCAACTACATGAGGTGATATGAAAAACATTCTCGAGTATTAGTTAAGAAATGTAAGACAATTGCTTGAAAAACGGCTGCAATGTTGTATTGGTGGATATTTGAACATTTATTATAGAACTACATTGTAAACAGTTGGGTTAATTAATTAAATGTTAATCATTAGTGTAAGTTACAAATGTTGTATTAAACATTAACTGTCATTTTCCATGATTAGCTTGTTATTATTAAAATAATTTCAAAAAATCTCATTTTTAAAAAATACTTTAAAATATCTTACAAATTAATAGAGAGCACATAATAAAAATGAAAGGAACTAAACTATTCATTCTTTTTATGATATAAAATACCGGGTGATAATTGCGAAATTAATGTACTTGAGCGTTGACTCCCCCTGTATTAAGTTCTAATAATTTTGAAAAAATGTCACTGTGCTTTAAACGTGGACCAATATAAAAAATCTGTACTTGTAAAAGAAAAATTTCAGACTGTGTCGTTTGCAGTATACAACACTTCGAACTCACAGTGATTTGCATATAAAATTGACCATAACTTCTGAAACACGCTGTATAATGCAATGAAATTGTATATTGGGGGTGTGAGCCATGAGCTTAATCTAAATCTGAAATAATATATAGGCTGTTCCATTTAAGAAAACGTATGTTTGATATTTTAAAATGTTAAGTTAAGACTCTACAATTTTCGAAAATAACTTTTTTTAATATCTTATATGATAACGGATATATCGAACTTTGCCACACTAATGCGTCACCCTGTAGATATATTGGCTACTATTTAACTAATTGGTTTTATAGTTTTTCAAGGAAAGTGTATTCTAGTAATTTTTATTGTATCTAATCAAATAATTCGTTTGTTCTTGTATATTCTACGTTTGCTTTATTAGTTTAGCTTTAAATTTCATTTGTATTTTATAGAAATCCCCCTTTAGTACGTATCCGAACGACATACGTACGTTGTGACAAAATACAGTATTATAGTTTGGAACATATTGAATCCTAAGAATATCTTTCATTTGGAGTGGCATTATAAATAAGTATTTTGGTGAGCGATTTATTTTTTCGAAATTTTTAAACAATCATGAATCAAACCTGCCGCCGATATCGAAGTTGCGCCATCAATAAAGAGAAATTATGATCGTATAGGTTGCGTGATGCAGGCGATATTTTAGTCGGACTTTCCTAGAAACAATACAGAAGATTTCAATGATATAAAAATAACATTTTCATTTATAATTAAAATTTTTAATTAACTATTTCTCTGCCATAACCACCTATATATGGAATTCTGCATCCTGTCAAGTTTGAAATATATTACATTTGGCGCGCTAGTCTGTTCAGTTGGCTTCGCAGACCACCAGATGGATAGGCAGGCAATTTTAACGTCTCTGGCCATAACTTTTCTTTCCCAACTTCACTCATAGTTGATTTAATAATAATAAATGTTTATTGCCAACAAAGCAAAAACTGCTAGCACATGAAACTACCCAAAAACTTTTCAGTATTCATATGAGAACTTTATTATCTACAAGACGTATCTAACTTTTCAAATTGTACTTTATGTTTAGCAAGGTAAATGTCGCGCACAAACGACGTGTAGTAGTAGTGTTAATTTCGTTTGTGTAGTTTGAAAACCGTCCTGCGCCCACGGAACAGTGGGCTTTGATGTTAATTACAGTTGTGTTAGAGCGGTCGTTAATAGTCCGACAATTAACGGGCGGTGCTCTTCATTATCCGTATCATAAAGACGAAATTTCTCATCGTGTCCTCCGAATTTCATTAAAGTTTAAAGGTCAAGGCTCTTTATTAAGTTCAAGTTTAGTGTATTTTTGAACGACGAACATGTAACTGACAGAAACCGAACTTAGGGAAGCAGTTATTTTGAACATTGAATAGGATTTAATTGACAGACGCAAATTAGCGAATGTTTTTTAAATACTTCTGCTGTGGATGCCAACTTACTTTTCGAAATACAGTTACTGACATAAGTATTCATACCCCACGTCAGATGGTCAGATGTCAGATGGTATTTACCCGTTTTACACTTGAAGAATTCTTGTTATATTTATTAATTGCTTTTTTATAATGAAAACAGCGTTTGCAGTAAAAAACAAGAAAAATAAAAGCTTTATTGACAAAAATATGACATCTTTAAACATAAACAAAAATTATATCTCTCAAAAGTTTCATACTTATTGTATTTTAAATTTTACTAAGTAAATATTGGGCATCTTATATTTGGTTGGTCCGCCGTTAGACATCAAGATTGCTTTAAGACGTCGTGGCTCGTGGCATACTTTGCACCAATGGTTCAGTAATACTAGAGTCAAGATTATCCCATATCTCCTATATTTTACTCTTGAGATTTTCTTACTTTGCCGCTGTCGTTTAATTTCAGCCCGCAGGTGTTCTATGGGATTAGTGTCTGGACTTTGGGGTGGTGTTGCTAAACAATGGGGGTGTTCAAGGCGATCCGCTGCTTAACAATATATGCCGAATATGGATCATTGTCTTGCTGGAAATAAAAGTTGTCTTGAAGACCTAATTTGGTTGCGCCAAAACTTTCTTTTGAAATATTCAGATACTTAAATTTATCCATTATTCCGTTTAAATTACCCACGCCACCAGTCGCCATGCAGCCCCACACCGTTATCGAGCCGCCTCCATGCTTTACTGTCGCTCTCAAGTTTCCCTTTAGTACCGTACCTGAGATAACGAGACATGTCAGTAGGACCGCGTTTTTTTGCATGCCAGGAGGACCTGTGCCGAATATATGCGTCAGGTGTAAATAATTAAAAATGTGCAAAGAATTTCATTTATTTATAATAGTATTATAATATTATTACATAAAAAAGTACATTTAAAACGTTTGCTTTCTGTGGCACACTTCAAAACAAGCCGGTACACATAGACCAACATTACATTTTGGACACATGCACCTAGGTTCACTTCTTTTTCTTGGCTGAAGCTTGCTTTGGCTACAAACTATACATCTTCGAAACTTATTATTGGATACCAGGGCAGGAAAATGTCGGCTTGTAACCCTTTCAGGATTTTTTGTCATTGATTTTATTTTACTTTGGTTAGGCTGTACTGTATTGTACCTAAAATTAGACAATAGAAATCAATAAGCAAAAGTATTCTGATTAATTTAACTTTGTCCGTTCAATAAGTTGTCTTATGATTTTTAACTGGAAATCTGCCAAGGGTTCCTTTATTGCGTTTTCTGTTTGGTACAGTGCATGTACGTTGAGCATAGCTAAGTCCACTATATGGAAAAATAGCTTTTTGTACCATTTCGTCGGAATCTAAGAACGCTAAAATATCTTCATATTCAGCTGTTGTCATTCCACATAGCCTTGTATATTAAACCTTACGTTTCCTTTTACCTCCACGACTACCTGCAGAACTTGTAGAAGCTCCCACACTAGCCATTGCGTATACGTCTCTTCTATATTGCAGTTCACACAATACTAAAACAAGTCACAACACAAAAATGGATGTCCCACTACCTCATAAGCTAATGTGCCGCAGTTATACGGCACTCGGCCAGGCGGTTCCGTCTTAAGTACCATATTTTTCCGACATTGAGCTGATGACCACAACACGAAGCGACAAATATATGCGGCTGTGGTCCTACTAAACAGGCTAAATCTAATACCATCATGTATGTACGACAATAGTCCACATAAGATGGTGCAACCCTGAACGTGTATATGCTGCAGCGGTCCTGAAGACCCATATGGGCTTTCATTAATATATGCGGCTATGGTACAGAAAAGGTTAAATCGAGCTCTGTATTTCGTTGTCGTCACACATCACCTATACTATCGGACAGAAAAATATTGAATTTGTTCTCATCCGAGAATATTATATGTTCCTAAAAAGTTTCGTCCTTGTTTAAATACTCCCTAGCATAATTAAAACCGTTTCTGTCGGTTCTTCTTATTAGTCCATGGTTTATTTCTAGCTATTCGGCTACATGTTTCTCCTCTAAAGTGTTTACCATAGTTACTACTAATGATTTGTCTTAACTTTGGAGCACGAAGTAAGTGTGTGTTATAACTTCAAGAACTAACGGTGTTAAAATTTTTGGTCGTCCAATCCGAAGTTTATTAACGACAATATTTTGAGTTCTGTATTTTTTAATAATTGATTGTATAGTAGCTTTAGATCGGTTAATTAACTTAGCTACTTCCTTGTAAGATTTTCCATCACATTGCTGTTTTATCACTAATTCACGTTCATGAACACTTGTTTCCTTAAATTATATAATATTAAGAGAGATGTAAAAGAGGAAAATACCATGCAATAATACGTGGGGTATGAATACTTATGTGAATAACTGTATGTACCTATTTAACGAGTTATTTACTTGTTGAAGAGGGTATTTAATATAGTACGCCGATTATCATTTTAATATGAAAACGTAGCACCACCTATTAGTTCTGTCCATTAAATTAATTATTTTTATTCTCACTAATTTAGGTAAAGATGGCGGCAAAGTCACGACGGTAGTCGCCACACCAGGCCAGGGTCCGGACAGGCCCCAGGAAGTTTCCTATACCGACACCAAAGTAATCGGAAATGGCAGTTTCGGAGTGGTCTACCAGGCCAAACTGTGTGATACAGGCGAAATGGTCGCCATTAAAAAAGTCCTTCAAGACAAAAGGTTTAAGGTAAGCTGTTTTGATACGTCAATATTGATTTTACGACATAGGAATTCTCCAGTATGCTACTTTAGCACCATTATTCTTTTCCGTTTTTAAATCTAGGCGAAAGTGAAGAAGTCAATAACGATTTTTCCGTTGTTTATATATTAGTAGTACGTGGATTATATTTTAATAAACTAATTTCTTCCCGCATATTTTTGCATATTATTCGCGTATATAACCTTGGATTTATGGGTTTCTATTTTGTATATGTTAATGCGCATACCTCCTAAGCTGTTATTAAGCCAAATCACGTAAGCTTGAATGTAATTATGTTTTATTACATTTTTATAATCCATGTCTCGACACACTTCTGTGAGTCTAGTTTAAAAATGTACTTTTACATTATATATGAAAATTAAATGCATGCTTAATATTTGTAATTTTTAAAACATAGACAATACGAAATTTGAACAAATTCCGTGAATTGCTTTGACTTCATAAATATTGAAATATGACGCTATTGTTTTGGTACAATGTTTCCAAATATATTGGTTATATTAGGAACGAGACAATTAAGGAACGTGAAACACAAACGGCCGCCTTTTGAAATGAAAATATTTTGTTTATTGTAAGATTGTAACTTTTTACATTGTAACAATAAGGCAAACTTCAATGTTTTTAGAGAAATTGTTTATTATTTTCTTATTTTAAAAGCATATATAGATATGCATCTATAGATTGTCTTAACCTCCGAATGCAGTACAGAGGCTTATGGGAATTCGATACACGGTTCCCAAATCGTCGAGTCAGCTTCAGGTTCAGGTTCAGGCTTACTTCAGGTTCCATTATTTGGGTTTCTGACAGTTAAAATGAGGAAAACAGTGAAATATTTAAAAAAACAATTTTTTATTCAAGAATCAGTGAAAAAGCTCATAATTTTATTTATTATTACTCAACATTAACATAACTTACATTTCGAATATTTATTTAGGAGTATTATACAATTTATCATATTTAAAATATATAATCCTTTAACAAATAAGTTTCCACTTTTGTAACAAAAATAACTGTACTCATACAAATACCCATATAATACAATAATATTTAAGAAAGAAATAGCAATTACACCCACATATGTCTTGTGTCAATTTTTAGTCAGAAAAATAAAATTTCGCTTAGGAATCGAATTTTATTTATGAGAGAATTATATAATAAAGTTCCGGAACGAATAAAAATTTTCGATTCCCCGCACCCTGGACAAAACTATCGATAATACTCAGGCATCCTGTATAGTTTTCTTCGCGGCCAAGCTAAGAATCGATTGGCAAACACTCGGAAGATGATTAAATATAATCATTTTGTTCTTAGTCGATCCCGCCTAATAAGTAAAGTTAAATTTTATTTGTGTAACAGCATAAGAATAATTATTTCATGGTAATTTTAAATAAATATTATATAGCACGTTCTTTCCTGTTTCGCTACTATCCGCGCAAGACGGCCGAACCTACTGTATATATATTTGAAACTTAATACACCTATTTTTTTGCTCACCCCTATACGCCGAAGAACATCTCTCTCTTATACATGCGATTTTATGATTTCAGAATCGTGAACTTCAAATAATGAGGCGGCTAGAACACTGTAATATAGTAAAACTTAAATATTTCTTCTATTCAAGTGGAGATAAGGTAAGTTCTCATCAATCCTTTCCCCCAAACACCCCACGTACATTACAAACAATCAAAATTTCACATTGTACATTGTTTTCCCTATTTTTCTTTCCTTTCTCCCATTTAATTCATAAATCCCATTTGTTTGTTTTTTTTCTGTTTTCGAGTTCATTCTTTCGACATTGGATCGATTAGATGCGTGTTGTGGTCGTAACGAAACCAGTCGACCATAAACGTTCTATTATACCTATCGCACCTGTCCAATATCAAATGTGTATTTCGCCGTAAAATATCTACAAATCTACCGAGAACCTTCTTTGCACGCTGTAATTTACAAGTGTTTGTGTGTTTAGCGGCCCGATATACCGTGCGATTTGAGCATATTTATGGCGACCGCCGACGAGGTACGAGATTTTCTGGCGCCATCTAGTCCAGTATTATGAATCCCCCCGCATATATAATATACAGCCGCGTCCAAAAGTATCGAACCTAGATAATTTCAATTGAATTTTAGTTTTTAAATATTTGATTCTGGGGTGATCGATACTTTTGGACTTTTCAGAAATGTGTATTTTTCAATACGAATCATGCTTCTTTCTCATGTATACATATACACTGTGATTGGGTAATATTAATCGTTGACGTTGACAGCTAGGTTTTTTTGTTTTGTTTGTATTTTATTTGTATCCTTCCGATTTTCTTGTCTTGTTTGCTATGTCATTTATCCGCTGGATCACTTCTAATTAACAATCCGATTAAATTACATATTAACATAACACAAGCACTTGTAAATTGCTAATGTTATTTTGACTTGTAACTGAGACTACCCCCTTTATCTTATTTTCACACTATTTATTTTTGATTTTCGTATTTAGATGGAAGAGTATTTCAGAGAATATTTTATAAATATACATTGTCTTCCGGTTACTAAAAAACATTCATTTCTGTTCTTATATTTTTTGACGGCAGTGTATATATATCATTTTGTATACCTTTGTCGTGCGTTTCATTCCCCAGAATAGGTTAAGGGTTTAATTTTAGTTCAAGAACTAATTCAGCGTGTAATTGTTGTACCTGCTACACAATAAATACATCAAGAACATGCGTCATTATTGTCGATCGCTTTTCAGTATTTCTATACATTAAACATCCACGCGAGCTTTCTGTTCTTAAAAAATAGTTACTGGACTTGTCCCGCCAACGCAAATTCGACAATGCTGTCGACAAGCAGATAATAATCTCATTTCTCTCTTTGTGTGTTTTCGATCCGGCCCCGCCAGAAAGACGAAGTATACCTGAATTTGGTGCTAGAATATATCCCAGAAACAGTATATAAAGTGGCTAGACACTATAGTAAATCAAAACAAACTATACCGATCAGCTTTATAAAGGTGAGTAACACATTTTCAGTATGCATTTATCTATTCAACAGTAAATGTTGAAATGAAGCATTAAAGTTTTGTTCCTTAAAGTAAATAAGTTGTTTCTACATTTTTTTTTGATCATCCATGTAATTAAAGTTAAACTGCTTATTAATAAACATACATATCAGCAAACAAATTGGTGTGGCGATTTATTTTTACTGACAGTTATATTAGATCGATAATAATAGGATTATATTGGATTCGTATCAGAAACCCACATCACTTGATAGATTCATTAACTTTCATTCTAATCATCTTCTGAAATCAGAAATACAACACATTTATTGATTCAAAAAAGATAGAATCACAAAGGATTTGTAAATATCAGTTTGTTATATCTACAAAATAACTGTTTGTCAACAATGGCATAAACTGCATATGTTTTTAATAAGTTAATACATTCCGATAACTTTTCTTTCTTTTGATGATGGAGCTGTTAAGTCATTTATGTATAAACTTGCATAAAAGGTAGTATTGTCATCCAATATTTAAAAAATTATTACATTATTAGAAATCGCTACTTTATTTTTTACTATTTGTTCTTTTCTTAATCAAAATTATTAATGTCTTGGTGCATTTTTCATTTTTTTCAAAAAAACAAATCGCCTATGACCAACATAAATTTGCGATTTACACGATCAATGGTGGCGCTGTAAGCTTTGCCAATATGGCGGTTAACTGAGGGACACTTTGTATTGTTTACTACATTGAGCAAAGGGGTTTTTCAAAGGTTTTACCTTTTTTTTTTATCATTAAGCAGCATTGCCGTCCAGAAGCTTGCGTTTCTTGAATCTGTTAATATGCCGGGTGATCAATTGCATTCATAATTAAAGTAAGCTATGAATATTACAACTTAGTTGGTAACGCATATTTTTATAACTGTCAGTGAAGTGTCACATCAAATTATTATTATTTTTAAGATTTGAAAATGTTTAATCTGGAACACAAAACATTTCTTACTGAATTTTTTTTTTAACCAATCGTTTTCTTTGAAATTAGTTTTGTCATTATTGAGACGTTAATCAAAATCATGCACTTTTTCTTAAAGTAACAACCTAAAATGATTATTTGTTAGTTTGTGATAAACTTGTGGAGTTTTTCGAGAATTTGATAATTGTCACTTTCGGTGGTAAAAACTATGAACAAAATGCCTTGCATATCCCAGAACACAGTTGCCATTGTCTTTTTTGCAGACTGCTGAACTTTTAATTTTTTCGGTGGTGGTGAACTCGGGTGCTCCCATGCTATCGAGTACTTTTTTTGGTTCGGGGGCATGGTGGTGTACCCACGTTTCGTCTACTGTAACTATGGACTCCAGAAATCCGTTTTCCTGACGATAGCCGGCAGCTCCATTGCCCCCTCCATTCGTTGCATTTTGTGTTGGTCGGTCAACACTTTTGGTACCCATCTCGCGGATATATATATATATAGTATATATAATCAGAATTAATTAATATATGTAATATAATGAAGGTCGATGTACTCCAATGCAATACAAAAGTGTCCCTCTATGCGTAGTGCCAAAATCAACCGAATGGTGGCGCTACGTTTAGTGTAAATCGCGAATTATTAAATTTTTGCGGGAAATTCAGTTTGTGTTCATTTTAAATGTTTCTTTTGTTCAGTTTGTGGCTTAGAATATCTCAAGCGCAATAAGAAATTATTTTTGTGAAACTAGTTTTTGTATAGCTTATTTATTTAATTTACATTTACTATACAGTAAAACATGACCGAAGCAGACTCTTAATAAAAGGGATTTATTCTTCTGTACATTTATATACACTTAATTAAATACTATAGCTTCTGTTGGAAATTATATCATTTCAATAATATTTTAAAAATCTTATATCTAAACAAAAGGAAATATATATATACATATATTTTTTTAGCTCTACATGTATCAACTGTTTCGATCTCTGGCGTACATCCATTCGTTAGGCATCTGTCACAGAGACATCAAACCGCAGAATCTGCTACTAGATCCGGACACTGGCGTTCTAAAGCTATGCGACTTCGGCAGCGCCAAACACCTGGTGAAGGGCGAACCGAACGTATCGTACATCTGCAGCCGATACTATCGCGCCCCGGAGCTGATCTTTGGCGCCATCGACTACACCACTAAGATCGATGTGTGGAGCGCGGGCTGCGTATTGGCCGAACTGTTGCTCGGGCAGCCGATCTTCCCCGGTGACTCGGGCGTCGATCAACTGGTCGAGATCATCAAGGTGCTCGGCACGCCCACCCGGGAACAGATCAGAGAGATGAATCCGAATTATACGGAATTCAAGTTTCCGCAGATCAAATCGCACCCGTGGCAACAGGTACGGTCATTTTATAATTTACGATACTCATGCGGAAATTAAAACGGAAAAGAATAAATACTAAGTTATAGTACGTACATATATACACAGTGTCCAACATTAATTCGCTGTTGCTAACTTCCTTATTATTGTAGGTATGAAGTTCGACAAATTAGCAATTGGATTGAAGCGGTGAAAATAGAAAAATAATTAAGTATTTCCAAACACATTTTTGTTTAAAACGGATCATCTTGCATAATTTTACATATTTTGGTTTCACCATCTCATTCAGAACAACAGATATCACTAATTTGCCAATTTAACTTCATAGTTCCAGTAATAACGAAGTGAGCAATGGTGAACACTTAACTTTGGACACGTTGTATCTTCAACTTGTTCCCTACGATGTGCATGGATTTTATGTTATATAAGTTGTTATTTTTTATATCTACATTAACTTAGATACATAACTTAAAATTTAGTCATTGACGCAAAACATTTGATTGCGATACTAAATTAAATATTGACAGCTGTCATTTTTCTTTATTTCTATACGTCAAATACGTCTCCAATTGATTCTTAATCATTATATTTGTGACTAGCTGACATTTGTGAACCTAATATAGAAATCAATAACTACAATCAAACATATAAATATATGTGGTCAATGGTTGGTTCCATTAGTGAGACACAGATGTCGCCGAGAGTCGTATTTTAGACGACCAAACAAATATAATATAATATAATTGATAATAATAATTGATACTTATCGGGCGACCCTCGGACATGAAGCGGGTGAATAAAGCCAATAAAATAAATAGTAAAGATTGCAAGAGCTGTGGGGCAGCACAATAAACACACTGTTCGGATTACTCCTCCCGCACAAAGTATTAATTAATTCGGGACGACACGTGTTTCGGGAATACGTGGATTCCCATTATCAAGTCGAATAACCGAATGAGCGCAAAAATAACTAGAAACATGCACTACCTTTTCTTCTCACTTCATTTCCTCTACCTGTCCCCCATATGTACAACCTCTCTCACACCCCGAACGCAAAAATTCTTTGAAGGACCAAGTTTTCAAGTGTACGCCTTTATTACTCCAATAAATCCATCAGTACGGAAAATGACAAGGGCACTTCTTCCCGATTAAGAAGGTTTTTAATATAAATGGATTCATAAGCATCTAGCTCGCGCGTCGATGTTACCGATTTCATTAGCTTTAAATTATCTACATTTATATTATGTCCGGTTTTTACCATATGTTCCGCCATATGGACATATCTGCTCTCGGTCTCTGCTGTCGGTGGTGCTTGATATGTTCCTTATACCCTCCTAGTTTCAATAGACCTCTTTGTCTGTCCAATGTAGACTTTGTCACAATCTCCGCATGTGATTTTATAAATTCCCGACTTTTGTTTCATTTCCGGTTTGTCTTTAGGATTTCCTAAAAGGTTGCGAAATCTTCAATTTATGTTTGGGATGACAGATGTTCAATCTCCTCAAATCTGAGGAAATTAAAAGAAAAAAGTAAGTTAAGAATAAAGCACTCACTTGTTCAATATTCCCTGTGTGTTTTATGTTAATAAACAAAGATACATTTCCAAGAATAAACTGCGCCATTATAGTAGGTAGATCGATTCAATATGTTAGAACAATTATTATCAATTCAGATGATTTAGCGCTAAATATGGAGCAGCGTAGTTGGGTAGTTTTTCAAAAGAGCTCGTAAATGATTTATTAGTTTATCTAGTTATTCGGTAGTAATAAAAAGTTTGGTCCTTCTTATTTATTTATTTGTTTATGTTTTTTTCTTTGTTTTTTATTAATCGTGCAATAAATGTTCTGTTGAATTAAATAATTTAGCAAAAAGGAACCCAAGCCATGAGGTAAAATATACGATATTCTAAGTAACGGTATCCAAGAAGAGAGTCCAAGAATTAACAGATCATTCATTATTTAAATCATATTACAATATCCTCTTATACTAAAATAAAACTACAATATATATGTATATAATGCAAAATGTTTACGCAAAAATTAACGCATATCGAATATAAGTCAAAATTCAAAATAACACATTCACCCAGTATAATAACTGTATCAATATATACTACTAATGTATCAGTAGTGTTCGTTATTCGTATGGTCGTCTAAAAGGCTGCCATTGACGCCATCTGTGTTACGTGAACGGAACTAACCTGATATTTATCACGGCCTCCTGTATAAATAATACACTGGCAGTTGGCCCTACGCGTCAACAATTCTGGTGAAATGACATACAATAGTCCAAAACCATTGAACGGAATTTAATCACAACTAACGTATACCATAAACGCCATCGGAAAGTGGCGCTCCCTCTAAAACAAAAAAAAATGCCCTGAACTGAAGATGCCCAAGACCGCTTAGACTGAAAGTGAATGTTATATTTAGGAGGCCCTGATATTTATATAAAATTTGTTACAATTTGACCATACAGTATCATCTTTCTGTATAAAATCTTTACCTACCGCACCGTAAACGATATGTTATATATTAAAAACAAATATTTATCTTCCAATGATTAAATTAAAATTCTTCTCTCTCAGTGCATGTAGTTATTTTTAAAACTCTGTTTAACGGTGTATTATTTTTAATGATCTCAAAAAGAACATAACATTATGTTGATTCAAAAAAATATTTTGTTTTTTTTGCTCGATCAAAAAAATAAGGCGCCGTGTTATGATATTATTTACGCTTGCAAACTAACGTTTCATTGTATTTTTTCCAAAGCACAAGCTCATTACATGTAATAAAATTATAATTCTTTGACAAGTACGACTAATACTGGCTTATATTAAAACGAGAGATAACAAAGTTAATATTTAAAATAATAAAAAGAAAACAAATAGACGACGGACTATAAATACTATAAAATGAGATAAATAAATTCTATTATGCAGTTATAAACTACTCAGCAGTGAGAATAACTCCAAACTTTAGGTCCATCTGCTTCGTACACAGCACATTATTTTATTTTATCATTCATCACTAACTAATTCTCATTTACACCATCATAATTTTCTTTAAAACATCATAATTCAGTGTCCGTGGAAAAATGAAACGCCTTGAATATTTAAAAATCAACAGGTTTTTCATAAAATCGTGAAACGCAGCACTTTTTTTCCGTAAGGCGGATAATTTCTGGGGAATAAATGCTTTTTACGTCTTCGACCCCTTAGCTGCATGGGCGCCAAGCACAAAATTCTTAAATTACAGTGGGGGTTGAGTAACATCTCATTTAATCGCTTTCGTAATTTGCAATACAGCGGTTTATCACTTTTTGGAAACGATCAATTTAAAGATAGTGTCCCCTTTTCATAAAAAAAACAGACGTGTTTTAGCGATTTTTTTTTGAAGACATTTTGATTTTTAAATGGTGTTTCGTCTTTCCGCGGTTACCCTGCATATGACGAATAAAAATGCATATGATCGTGTATCTCGGCACTGTTATAGTAATAAGTAAAGTATATGGGCCTCTGTTTGCAGTTATTGCTGACTAGAATGTCGCTGCCGAAATGCACGACTGAACATCAAAGAATTCGCGTAAGTCCAGAGTGTGTGAGCATAGGCGCTTGTTGAGGAGTTTTTTTTTGTTTTGTTTCGTTGCAGAAATAAAAAAAGAAATACAGAATAACTAACACTTCGGACAATTTTCTGATACGATTATTGTATCCTTCTTACTGTTTCGTCGGAGTTGTTAGGTTGGCAGTAACACGAAGTTTGTTAGTTATTGATTGTGAATGGTAGACACACACTGTACCGATAATTGTATTTCCAATCGTAAAATTTACGGTATAAAAGCGGCCATTTTCGTTGATATTTCTTGTAAACGGATTTTAGCAAAAGTTCCTTTTAGGTTTCACTTTCAAATTCAATTTGAATTTTAAAGCATTTTTTGATGTTCTTTAATAAAATATATTTAATTAAGGTTAGCAATACGATATAACCAACTGAATGTTGATACGACGGGAAAAGTCCTGAACAGGGGAAGTTTTATTAATGTCTCAGAACAGGGGTTTAGTTTAAACTTTCATATCGATTATAAAAATTGCCGAAAATCTATTCTTCTCGGGACTTTTAAGACAATAAATTCAACCTACTTTTGTTTATACTGAACCCAACCTAGTAGCTCCTACATATTTGAAATAATTCTTTGGTGTCCGAGTGATTTATCTTTTAATGTCTTTTTTGTATTTTGTAAAAAAAGGAATTTTATTTTACGTATTTATACATTTTGACTTGCATTTTTGAGGACGTCTCTGCTATTTTATTGTACACTTCATTTTTTAAACGTCCATGTTTATAATGTAATAATACCTAAAAAAAATCGTTAATTAAACTCACTCGATATGCATGCTTTTCTATCATGTACGTATTTAGATCTGGAACAATGTGCGCATGCACACAAAAAAATGCGAACGCACAATAATAAATACGACACGCAGTGTGTAAGGATCGAATTGTGCGTTTAATGTCGAAACGTAAGGATGCCTTTTGTTATTGGTACGATGATTTGGCAAATTTGTTGGTATTTTTACAGGTGTTCAGGGCCCGCACCCCTCCGGAGGCGATCGAGTTGGTTGCCAGACTCCTAGAGTACACCCCCTCGTCGAGGATAAGTCCGCTTCAAGCTTGCGCCCATTCGTTTTTTAACGAGCTGCGTGAACCCGTAACGCGCCTACCTAATGGCAACGAGCTACCCCCACTCTTTAACTTCACCGAACACGGTAAGTTGTGCCGCTATACATACTGCTCTATCGTTTATCACTGTGTTTAAGATTCGTTAACTCATATCCCCATACTAACGGTAAATAACATTAACCTTATCGTCAATCAAATAAAATAATATATTTTTTTGTTAAGTTGACCTCATTAAAGTATATTAGGCACCCCGCTGTCAACTGCCAACCGTACGATCATTAAAATAAATCCTATAGATACCTAACACATTTATTTTTCGATTTAGCAGCCGACTTTCGTCGTTAACAATAATGAAATCATACTACAGCGTCGTTGCCAAATTGTAATGTTGATACGAACATCTGGATATCATATATAGAGTACGAGGGTGGTATGATAAATACCCGTGTTTGAACGACAGATGGCGCTTTGTGTAAAAATCTACATTACCGATTTTACTATTCTATAGTCGACATCTATCAAAATTTCGGAAAGATTCATCGAGTACTTTACTTTTGATAGCTGTTGAAAGTGACTAAGTGTATGCTTTTTTGGATGGGAAAACGTTTACAGAAATCAACGACAAGTTGCATGCAGTTTATAAGAACTGGCGCCCAGGTCGTCCTGTTGAGGTGACTACGGACGTTATGGTCAATAAAGTGCATAATATCGAATTGGCAGACCGCAGGATGAAGATGAGAGATTGCTAAGATTGCAAACATCTCAATTGAACGTGTACAAAATATCCTGCACGAAAAATTGGGTATGAGAAAGCTATCCACGAGATGGGTGCCGCGTCTGCTGACGATTGAACAAAAACGAAATCGCGTGACAACTTCAACGCAATGTTTGGCCATGTTTAACCGTAATATAAGTGACTTTCTGCGGCGTTATGTGGCCGTTGATGAGACACGGATTCATCACTACACGCCGGAAACCAAAGCTCAGTTGGCACAGCGGGTTTCTCTCGGCGAAGCTGCACCAAAGAAGGCAAAGACGATACCATCAGCCGGATGGCGATGATTTTTTTTTTGGGATTTAATCTTAATAGATTATTTGGATAAAGAAAGAACGATCACTGGTCAGTACTATGCTAATTTATTGCACCGATTCGACGCTGAAGTAAAGAGAAAAATGCTACACCTAGCGAAGAAAAAATCCACTTTCACCATGATAACCCGCCGTCCCACTCATCGGCAATTGCGACAACAAAACTGGCTCAGTTACGGTACGAAGTGTTGTCCCATCCACCATATTCGCCAGATTTGGTCCCCTGTGATTTTTTTCTTTTTCCTAATATGACAAAATGGCTTGGTGGAAAACGGTTCACGTCGAATGAATATGTCGTTGCGGAAACAGAGGCCTATTTTGCAGAGTTTCATAACTCTTATTATTTGGATGCTTTAAAAAAAGTTACAACATCGTTGGACTAAGCTAGCAAGAGATTATGTCGAAAAAAAACTGCAAAACAATTGTAATATTCTTCTGAACACAGGTGTTTATCATACCACCCTCGTAATATGAATATGCTACCGATCATTTTTATTTAGGAGAACTTATTGAAAGTTATTAAAATTATTCACTTACAGTCAGTCAAACTATTACTACCGAAAGAACAAGGCCGCAGTACTGATGTACGACGTCATCGCACAGAGGTGTTCGTAAATACTTCGGCCGCTTCTTTTAACTCCCATTTTAGTCTGAAATATTGGTTTTATTTATTATTTTGACCGGTAGGGGTCAGTCGTCCACTGACCCCTTGTCGCACACCGTTCGATTTTATCCCGGAAAAATGAAAATCGATAATTTTGAACCATAACTGGATAAATAAGTTGAAGAGTTAGAAAATGTACAGCATCTCACTTAAGCTTTGGACTTTTTAATTTTTGGAATGAACCGTAGATAAAAAATTACTTTGTACCCACGAATGTTAGGATATTTTCTGTTACTGCTATTTTACTTTGCTTTTATCTCTATAAAAATCCATAAAACGCTCTCTTTTTCCTTTTTAGAGTTAAATATCCAACCGTCGCTGAACGCGGTATTAATACCGAGAGGTGTCCAGGACGCGTCGAACAGTCCGCAAGATGGCGCCGGAGCCTCGTCGGCGGCAGACGCCACGGACGCGACATCAGCGCCAGTCCAGCAGGCCGCGGCCTCCGGCATAGCTTAGGTAGTCCAATTCCGTGTCCCACCATCTCCCCACTATTACTACTACTATTTACTACCGACAAACAACTCTGCATCATACTTCAGTCTACAAATGTCGAGTCGATATCTTCGACGGCGCCTTGTCATTATCGCGTTTGCGTGAAGATGAAGCCCGTGTATTGCGTATAGTTACGCGGCATATCTAAGAAGGCATCCTGCGATTTCCACGGCCGTTCCCTTCGATCTCTCCCTCCCTTTAATAAATAAATAACAGTAACGAAGCAAACACGAATTGTAACAGTTTAGATTTGCTCCTTTCTTTTGCTCGCCCCCTTCCCCTCGCATCACGTACATGTCTTAATATTAATTAAAATATCAATCTACATATTAGTATATCGGTAAAAAAAGAAGCATATTGGAATTTTTTTTATTGTATTGTTCTTTTCTTTTTAAAGGAAGAAAAAAGACGGACTCGATTTCGCTGAACTCGGTTCTCCCTCCTTCCCCCACGTTTTTTCCCTCCAATTTTTCCCATACTATACAACACTTACCGTAGTCGAGGAGAAATAATAAATATATTGAAAAAAAATAATTGAACAGAACGATCCTATCGTGCGATTGTTATTAATATTATTCGGGACAGCTGTATAATAGGTTAATTATATTATACCACGTGAGTTGTACAGAATATAAATGTTTGTAAGCCCGGCATTTTGTATTAGTGCCTACTATATTATACTATTATTATTACTATTACCACTACAACTATTACCACCTTGATTGTTTCTTTTAGAAAGGTGATGTAGCAACCAATGTTTCTTATTTAAATATCGCGCCCAAATTTTTAAATAACATGGCGACGAAACGAAGCAGATGTCGCTGCTACAATATGATTAAATATTAAATAATTGATGTTAACGATAATAAAATAGTGCGATTGATGGCTTTTTTCATTCGTATTAATAATGTAAAAATAATTACGTTTGTAATTGAAAGGGAATTCTGTTGGTTTTTTTTTTATTTTACGTGGAATATACTTATATATTTAAATTGTTGAATTTATATTCCCCTCACTTTTATCGCTTTTATTCGTATTTACTTCGAGATGTATGTACATTTTATTTTAACTAATTTATTTGTGATCAAGAGAATTTCCCCCAAAGCAGACGAGACACACGTACATAGATATAAACACAATTACCACGAAAAGAAATACAATTGGAAAATAAATCTTGATTGTAGAAATTGTTCGATTATTTTATTAACATTGTTGATATCGTTAGTGCTGTCGATTTTATTATTATTTGAAGTGGTTGTTTTTACTTTATTTTCTTTCTCTTTTAGAAGTTTAGACGGACAGTAAATTATTATTAAAATTTAGATTTAATGTCTTAAATATAAATAACAAGATAACGAAGATAAGAATAATAATAATAGTAACAAAATACGCAAGAGGAAAATGGCATTTTGTCTTATCAGATTCTACGATTCGAACCATTATTAATAATTTCCCAAGGATAAATAAATAATTAATTAACTTTTCGTTTGTAAATTTTATTTATGTGATTTATATTTCTTTTAATATTGTTATTTTTATGTATTATAGAAATATTTAATAGTCAAAAGAACGAAAGAAGATATCGTTTCTCAAAATATTTTCCATAACGTCATCAAAATTGACTTATTGCAGATATTAAAGACGGATCTTAATAAATACTTGTGTTATATTGATTAATAACACCTACTAATTCCTTACAAATCGCCATGTACGAGGGTTGATTGATAAAGACTATTGTTAGGCAAGAAAATTTGTTTAAGAAAATTTCCATTTATTTTTAGACATAGTCCCCTTTCAACTAGATACACTTCGCCCGACGTTATTCCAACTTTTTCAAGTCCTCCAAAAAATATGGGGGTTGTCAAACTCTGCAAAATAGGCTTCAGTTTCCGCGATGATCTCGCTCTGCCGAGCCATTTTTCAGGTCTGAGCACTCCTTCGAATTGGTTACTCGATTCTGCTTGTTGTCAACCCCGAGCGAATGTAGCACCATCTTGCCGATAGCTTTGTCATGCCCGAATGTTCATGTAGGATATTTTGCATACGCTCAAACGAGATGCCTGCAATCTCAACAATCTCTCTGATCTTCACGATATCATGGATTTTGTTGACCATTTTATCCGCAATCACCGCAATTGGGCGACATGGATGCTCTTCATCTAGGGCGGACGTACGACCAAGCTTGAACTCATTGAACGTTGTCCGGTGAAAAGTCCTGGTGAGCGGCTTCCAACTTTTCTTTGATTCCCAAGCACGTCTTCCCATCCAAAAACAAGAATCTAATAACCGATTGGTACCACATTTTCTTCCTGCTCACGAAAATCTCAAACTTGCTAACTTTCGACAGCTACTAAAACACTACAAAATGAATTTATCTGAAAATGTGACGACAGTAGTTGTTTAAATGATATACAAATTTGACGTCAGTGGCGCCATCTGACTTTAAAAACGGTTACTTATCCAATCAGCCCTCGTATATAAACATAATCCGTAATGAAGAACAAAACGATTACACAGGCCTGCAAGTTAAATCTGCTTTTTTCCGCCCTTCGATTTTGTAGCTGATTCTGGGGTATGGGGGGCTCCTAATTAAAAATCCGACCTTCCTTTCCATCACATCAGGATCTTTCATAATAGAAACTGTGAAAAATGCGCAAAAATTCAGACATTCAAGTACAAAGAATTGCATAATAAAAGTATTAAGTGTGCTTTAATTACCATTCTTATTCAGTCGTTTCGCACATACTAATAACTGCATTAAATTTGGCAAAGGCGAGCTTGGGCGAGTTTCCCTTGTGAGCATTCTTTGGTTCATCACGCTTTCGCACCCAGCCTTAGCCTACCAATATGATGCTGATTTCACTTCGCCTGATACTTTCCACTTCCTTTACATCCTGGTGAAATCTTTAATTTTTCTGTTTGCTCACAGAAGTTATCAGGGAAGTAGCTTAAATGGGAATGAAGGAAGCGAAGTTTGAGACTCATAAGGCAATTTAGTCTGTGGAAATTTTCATATTTATTTGACATTTGACAATTTATACTTGACAAATGACGTTGACAGTGTATTTCTAAATTTGACTAGTGATTTTTAGAAAACCTTGTTGTAAAACATCAAATTTTGTTTATTTGACATTTAATCATTTGTATTTGACGAGTGACCTTAACAGTTATTTTCGGAATTTAAGTAGTGATCTTTAGAAAGCATTGTTCAAAATTCCAAATTATGTTTGTTTGAAGTTTCACAATTTATTCTTGACAAGTGACACGTTGACAGTTATTTTTTAAATTTAACCAGCGATGTTAAGAAAACTAAAACTCTGAAATTATATTTATTTGACGTAAGTTGGACATTTGACAATTTATACTTGACAAGCAAGGTTGAGGGTTATTTTTTTTAATGTAGTTGGTGATTTTTTGAAAGAATTGCTGGAAGTTGGTTATTTGATGTAAATATGACATTTGACAGATTATTATATTTAATAGGTGACATTGGACTTTTTACATTGCTGACATTGACAGGCGGTTTTTAGAAAACTTTGAAAAATATTAAAGTATATTTATTTAACAAAAATTTTCCACAGTTGGTAACTGATTTTCAGAAAATATATTTTTACGGATAAATGATGACTGACTCAAAATTGTCAAGCATGTTGTTTACTATTTCTTCATAATTCGGGCTTTTATGATTTCCTAAAAAGTGTCTAATAACTTCTTTTAACGATGCTCCCAATTCTATAGGATTCAGCTTTTCTATCGAAGATTTCGTCTTTCATCAGTTTTCTTATAAAGAAAATGCCTTCCGTCAATTTAGCGTCGGATAAAGATGGAAATACTAAGTAAACATTTGAATCCACTGTTTAAAGCCTTCACGAATTGTTTCTTAATACCAAATTCTGTCCAACTATATCTTTACTGAAATCAAAGTAGAAAACATAAAAATCAAAATAACGCAAAATCCTGACGTGATGGAAATTTCCCATAATCAGCTATCTAAATCTATAAGAATCACTATTGACCCTAAAGAGGGGATTCGTTGTAGATCTGTGTAATGTTTGAGAAACAAATTGGTGATCTTTTACTCATATATATATATAATTATAGCCTTGCTCTTTGTAGGCATTAGTTTATCCTCCTATTTTTCCCCTTCCACCTCTACATCCGATCGATGCCTCACCACAATTGAATCTATCAAATCTAAAAACAGTAAAATTTATATCGCCGGCGTACGATGTGCATATGTGTTTTTGATATCGACTGCTGCAGTTTCCGCTTAGATATTGATGTATTATACGACGTTGAGTGTTCGAAGAGATTAACTGGACTAGAAAGCTCTAGAAGAAGAAACGAAATTTCGCATACAAATGAGAATTACGAGAGGAAAAAAATACGAAAACGTGTAAACTCTAGCTTGTGCTTTAGAAATAAAATAATAAATAAGGAAGCAACAAATATGGGTGAAAATTTTATTGATAAAACGTAGATTAATAATGATTAAAGAAAATATGTTCGTTATAGCTTATATCGAGTGCAATGCGTTTCATGATACAAGTTTATTCTGTCACCTAAAGAGTTAAGAGTAATAAATAAAGTAAACGCGAAAATTTTACAAAAAAAGTATAAATATATATATTATTGTAAGTACATAATTGTCACGCCTCTATTAAAAATGGACATTAGATGAAAATTATTTAATATATACATAAATGATAACATGATAAATATATTATAAAGTTACGTAATAATAATAATACATTTTTAGACGTGCACATTATGTCGCGTATGGTTTTTTTTTTTTTGAAGAGGAAAATAAGAAGAAAATCCATAACGAATAAAAAAGTGAATGTGAAATATCTCCAATAAGGATAATAAACTTTTTATTTCATTAACATTAATTCCGAAAATTAAAAATGGAAAAAAAACAAATGTATATTTATATAGTTCCCGCAACTTCCCTTTTGTTATCCTTTTTCCTTTTTTTCCTACAAAATAAAAATTATACCATACCACTCTCCAGAAAGAATCATTTCCGAGTGGTTCTTCCCCCTCTATCCCATCCGGTTTTAGTAACACCAACCACCACTATTTCTAGAAATACTATAATTAATATAGATATTTATTATTGGACGATTTACACCTTATTGCTGATGATAATGATGATAAAACTGTCATTTTATTATGTTACGAGAAAAATGTTATTTAAAATAAATAGACAAATTAGAATGTACTGTTTGATTGATTGATTAAATTAATTTTTGCGTACAAAAAGTTTATTGTATACAAACAGGAGTTTTTAAGAAGATAGGAATGGAATTTTTTTGATTGTCAAAGTCTGCTGTATGGTAGTGCAATCGATTGAATTGAAATATTTTGATGATTTAAATGAATATTTCTTACACTAAACACAAATCATATAATCAAAACACGTGATTTTATCAAAACAGTATGCAGGGAATGTGTGCGAAGCACGAACAGATCTTGTTTTACTCGGTTTTCATTGCAGTTTGTTCCATTTCCAAAAATAATACCCCAGACATTTTTTACCATCTAATATGGAATAAAAATACCGTGCTATGAATTGAATTTATAATTTGTGTTTTTCTACAAAGTTTATCACACTGCGAAATGAGTAATGTCACTGTATCGCAAACTGACAAACAATAATTTTAGGTTATGTTGGTTTAAAATGCTTTGTTAAAAATGCCTGATTTGACGAATGTCTTAATAATGAAACAAGTAATTTCAAAGAAATCGATTAGTTTTTAAAACAACTTTCAGTAAAAAAAAATTGTCTTCTAAATTGAACTTTTCAGACTCTTACAAATATGACAGTTACTAATTTGATGTAACACTTTATTGACAGTTACAAAAATATATTTACCAACTAAGTTGTAATATTCATGGCTTACTTTAATTATGAATTCAATTAATCACCCGGTGTTAAACCTTTTTAATTACATCATTTTTAATTTTTATACAAACCCTGTTGGGAAGCACAGGATGTACCGCAATATACAACGTGTCCAAGAATGTACCAAATAAATGGGAAGTTTTATTATTGATTTTGGATAAAAATTTATATATGACAAAAGTTTATGATTCTTTAGAAACATATTATTTTGTATTCAAGGTAGTACATTCAAAAAATAAATAATTGTAAGTATAAACTGCGCCGGTTTTTGAAAATATCAAAAATTTTCATTTAAAAAAGTGTTTCAAATTTCCGATTATCCCCAAATTTTGAAATTGAAAATCTAAAAAACACATTTTTGCAACATAAGTAGTATTGCAAATGTCGCTTCATTGTCAACTGTCATAAAGCTAATATTGCAAAAAACAGCTGAATGCTAGCCTTAATTTCACTGTCGCTTGCTATAAAAACCTATGAATGTATCTGCAGGTCAACATAACATTTTAAGCTGTAACTTAACCGTATGAAGACAACCAATCTTGCGTTACGGACGTTACCGTTAGCCAATAAAATTTTATAGTTGCAGTTAGTCGATAAAGTGGATACCGAATTTCAGAATTCAGGATTAATTATATCTGGATTCACACCATATTATTCTATATACAAATTTATGTGAATTAGTAAAGCACAAAATAACTCAGAAAGTAACTATACATATGGGTATAAAGTGGGATTAAGGGTAAAGTTTTTATATTGTATTTATATTATCATGTATAGGGATGATAATGTTATAAGACGATGTTAATGGTAATGGTAAACCGACATATTTTTTGAATTTAACGTGACCCTCTCAACGTCAATCAATCAACGTTGACATAGAAACCGCCACAAACGCCACCAAATATAACTGCAAGAAAGTCAAAGTGAATTGGATTAGGCACAGCCTTCTATATAAATAATACATTTCCAGTCTATCCGGCCATGCGTGCCAGCAATTTTCTTATGATGACATATGGCAGGAGTACAGTGGCTCCAGCTCATAAAATCATTGAACGGAATTTAAACACAACCAACGTGTGATTTTGATTTAAGCAGATAAAAGCTCGTTGATCCTTAAGCTAAAATTGAGGTTAAGTTCGATTCGACTTGTCAACCAATTTGAAATTCTTAAAAAATGAAGCGCGATTTTTTTTGAATTACAATAAAAACATCTTAAAGTAACTTGGAACACAAAAAACATGCTTCCAAGGAAGCACAATCTTATACATTTTTTTTTCTAAAACCAATAATGAAAATTTTTCCCATTTGTTCCGTACTTCCTTGGATACGTTGTAGATATGACAAGATGTTTATTTTTTACCGGCAAAAACAAGATTATAACTAACCACAAAAAACATATTCGGCATATTAAATACTTTTTTTACTTGTTAATGATAATAATGATTGTCTTCACATTAACGTTCGATAGTTCAGTAAAGATGAAAATAAGTAAGTTCTGATTTTATTAATTGACGCGAAAGATGACTTAATTACATTATGGGATTTTCTGTGATGTCGAGTTATTCCTTACTAACCGATAAAGAAAAATTTTAATTCAAAATTACTCCTCGTTTGAATAAGATCCAGAATATCTAATATAACGCATATACATACATATATGATGATTAAGATAGAAATTCATGCATTCTATGAATGCTTTTTCCCTTTCGATATATGTGTATATATATATATAAATACATATACTTTGGAATGGTGTAAGTGAAAAATTTACGAGTGATAGGATATCTTCTCCGTTGGTCCTTTTAAATTAGAACTGTGTTAAACGAGCTGATTAGAAGATACATACATATTATTGTATATAATACTAAGTACATATTATAGGGATAATGTGTTATTATTCCGAAAAGTAATAATGATAATACATGTTTCCGGCTTATAAAAATCTACCAATTTAGTAGAAAAGCCTGTAGCTAGATAGAGAGCTGATGATAAAATAGAATACTTATAAATTATATGGGATACTAGATCTTAACTAAATTATTAATTAAGAAGATTAATTCGTAGGAATTAAAACACATTTTTTATGTCAGTACCATCGAATGGGTTGAATCTGAATACTGAATCAGCAGGGGACACATTGATGTTGTTGCAAACATTCGAGTCTTTTTTAAAATATTTGTAACGATGTGTAGTGAACGATTGACATCAAATATTCCGATCCACCCCGTTTGACATTAATCTAAAAGGAAATTATATATTTTTATTTATATAACTGGTTAATCAAATACGTGCACTTAGTTCAGAAAGTGTTCTTTAATAGCTTAGCGTAAAATATGCCATTTGAAGCAGACACAACTTACTACTACGTCATATGCTTTTCGCAAACCAAATAGATTCTTTACCGATTGCGAACACACCATTTTTGAAACTTAAATTTCATTGGATCAATAAATATTTACTACTATATGTGCCTGTTTAGCACACAATTCATTTCATGATTTTTAAAAGCATATTTAAATCGAAGCTACTGGACGAAGATATATTAAATTAACAAATAAAAAATTTGTGAACTAGAATTCAGCAAAGATTCATGAGAGCCCAGGAATTCAGCAAAGTGGGCGAGTCACTAGTCAATCCAGAGATTCGTCACATTATAGTTTTACTTTTTTTTCCTGCTAGTTTTTCACAATGACATCTGTTTGTAGCCCTTTTCTGGGACACTTTAACCAACTGTGTGTTCTCCATTTATTAGTTTTTTTTGACGCAAACAGGTCACAACCCTCGAAATTCAGTCCAGCTTCATTAGACGAAGGCAATTTTTTTTTAGAAATACTTTAAAAATATATCTCTTGAAATTCAGCACAGTCTGTTAGCCGAAGGCGAATTTTCACTTTCTAAATACACCTTATAAAGAGGGCAGCATCCTTAAAAAATGTTGTGTGCTAAACAGCCTCATATAGTACAGGGTTAAAGAGGTCGAAATGCCTTGAATTTTTGCCTTTTTTTTTAATATTTAAACAGGGCAAAATCGTTGAAATATTTGCTTTTTAAATTCACCTTTAAAAACGGTAAAAGTTGATGAAATGAGTTGTGTGCTGAACAAGCCCATATAGTAGTATATTTAGTCGTACAAACTGACAAATAATAAAATACAACACCACGTATTAATACATAAATTTATGATTAATAATTGTCTAAATACTTTCTCTTCTCAACGCTTTTATTATAATTATTTACTTGTGACAAAAAGAATAACAAATTCGACATTGAATTTATGGAACACATAAATATTATTAATACATTGTTCATTAGTTTTTTTCTTTTCATTTTAAATATGCTGTATATACCGATTGCTTAATGTATGTTTATTGACACTGCAATATATATATATTAAAAATAATTATAAAAATATAAACTGAAATAATGGAATTTGTGTGATTTTTTATTCTATTTAAATTGTAAAACAAAAGAAGCAGGTAAGTTCGTCCTTCACCCCAGTAACACTTTCTGCATCATATAGGATCTGCTCGCTTGGACCCTTTCTTCACCTTCGATGATGCATCTTGAAGAACACAAGTATTGGAGCAGAGGTATCCGGTACTTTCCGCAAAAGTCGACGAATTTCACATGCTCAACTCTATTATCGAAAAACACACCTTTAAAATAAGGAAAGAAATTATTTTGCATGAAATTTTCATGAAAAACTAATGAAAGATATAGGGTGCGGTTTGTTGTTTAAATTTAAGCGCTATATATTCTATCCAATCAAATTCTTTGATATGGGAAATGACGTAAGAATTATTGCTTATTTTTATTTGGCGGGAGTTTTGACAGACTAAAATATTCATTACTTGGAGAATAATTTAAATCTATGTATTAATTTACGATAAATACAATTACTGTTTTCGTAATATGTAATTTACATTATTTATTACAATTATCATTTTTTTCTGGGCATAATCTGCAATAATTATAAAAAAAGTTCATATAACAAAGGTTACGTCGACATTGTGACGCACTGTAAGGCTGATAAAGATACACTTTACAGTGAGGTTATATAGAAAGTGTCATGCTAAAGCGTTATCACAAGTTAAGTATCGTAAATAAAGACAAAACAAAAAAAATTACCTTTGCAATTTGGGTTCACACAACGATGAGCGTAGTCCAAATAGTTTAATAAGGTTTTTGGTAAATCTCCGGGATTCACAGGAATATTGTGGATTTTGAGGTTTCTTGCAGACAACTCTAATAAACTAGTTGGATTATGTGTCATATTAGCAACGAATCTTACTACTAAGGGGTTTTCTCTCAAGCTCAGCTGAAATCGTACAGAAGAAAGTGTAAGGTTGCTAAAAAGTATTTGTATTTATTGGCGCAGTACCTCCGTTAGATTTTTTAAAGTTACTATATTTTGCGGAAGTGTTTTAATTCTGTTCTTGTGCAGCAATAGTGATTTTAGGTATTTCAAATTCGAAATTTCTTCCGGTATCTTCTCTATTTGATTATCGCAAAGGATTAAAGCGTGCAAAACTTTTAATTTTCCTACAGACGATGGTACTTCCGTAACACTATTACCACCCATAGAGAGAACATGTAAACTAGAAATAAATCTAAATAAGAAATAAAAATAAAAACAGGAAAAAACATCTCTTACTTTGTTAATTTCCAAATATTTTTTGAAATTGTCGTTATCCTGTTGCCACCCAAATAAAGGTAGCGTAAATTAGCGCAGTCCAGAACCTGTTCCGGAAATGCAGTGAAAAAGTTGCCGCTTAAATTTAACTCTCTCAACACGGAACACTGCGAGAAACATTTCGGAAGGGATTCGTTAAATAAATTGTTATTTTTCGCGAAAAGTACACTCAAACACGGACAATATTGGAACACATCTGGCAACACAGTTAAACCGTTGGAACTAACGTCTAAAACTTTTAAATTTAAAAATCTGTACAAATTCTGAGGCAAAGTTTTTAACTCGTTATGCGTTAAGAATATCGTCTCAATTTCCTTCGCCGATTTCTTCTCATCCTGTTCGAATACCTCCAGATTGTGATCCAAAGTATCGACGTCCAGTTGCATGTAGGAGAAATCCAAAATTTTATTGGAATTATCACTATCACTGCTACTGTCTGAAGTGTAATTATCCATTGTGTCTACTGCGCCCGTAGTGCACATTACTACTGAAAAAACATACTCTGATTGCGTTCGAATTCCAACTTGCAATTGCGAGAAGTGTTTGCGTGAAGATATCTGCTAATAAAGAAGATAAACACGATAAACTTTTGCCCTTTGATTAGAAAGAAATGTTACACAACTTTACAAATTCATATATAGAAGATAAATTTGCAATTGTTTTGACGTGGGAGCGTTGTATTGTTACTCTTTAATAAAGTTAAAAATTATATACTTATATTTTATAGAACGGTAAAGTATTTGTGACGAAGCTTAATTAATCCAATTTGTTAACAATTTCTGACACTTTCCAGGTAAAAATCAAGTTTCGTAATTTTTGGGAGATCTCGGAATAGCAATAAATTTAACATTCATTTAGATTAAAACCGTTTAAAAATAGTACAAAAAACTGGTTGTATCAAGGTACGTAGCGTTTAGTCGGGCGAGTGAATTGACTTCAATCCTGTAGCGTGGCCAAATTAAATTTCATGTTTTTGAGCCCACCTCAACAAAAAATAATGGAATAAAACGCCCCCGCCATTTTTTGCTTAACAGCTGTTTCAGGTCACCAACATTCCAAAACGACTTTTTTGTAAATCATATTATATACAACCTCATTCATGGTTGCGTTCACAAAATCGCAGACTACCTTCAAATCATATTCAAAGTGAATAAAACAGAAATTTACTATTGTAATAGGGACTACTACCTCTACTACTACTCTTCCGATTTTTAAAATAATATATAACATGGTTGAATACTTTAAACAAAAGCTACTGATAAAGTAAAAAAAAAACATTTATAATGTGAATAATTTCAGTACTTTACAAAGAAGTAAATTTTCGCTTCATCTCACAATATAAGGCGTTTTTTGGCGACACAGCGGTTTGAAAACGCTGCGTACTGTTTCAAAACATACCATTTTGGCGACCAATGCGGTACAAGTAACGACGTCAACATTGAAACTGCTTCAAGCGTTTTTGAATCGGTGATAAGACCACTTCAAAATATGTTTCAAAGTGGGGTGGCTGTTCTTGTAACTTGTGATAGTGACAATTGACTTTACAAAGTTGTTTTGGCAACATCAGCTGTGTTAATTTGTTAATGTTTATTTATTTCATACCAAGTAATTCGTATTGTAAATCACTGATCAGTGATTACTTTTTAAGTAAATATGGATGCGGATGATTTCATCATGAACAAAACTATACAATTTGACACAATTGGCCAACCAAAATATATTACTTTGCCTGGCCTTGCCCAAAAGTCAATAATAAATAGATTAGCTGTACGAAGGCATAGTTATGAATATGCCGTCAAATCGATACCGTTTAACCGACGTATAACATGCAACCGCTTCAAAAACATGTTTCAAAACTCTATGTCGCGAAAAAACGCCTATAGTTTCCTTATCTAATTTCTTCAAATTTGGAAGTTTTTTGGTAGGCTCGGCTCTCAAAACATAAAACAAATTCTAGTTTACAAAGTGTATTGTGGAAAGTGTATTTCAGGGCAAATTATTTTTAATCCTTTAGTAACATAAAATTTCTTATGCTGCATTCTTGTAAAGCAATCCACCATGTCAAATAGCTGGCTTCTGTCAATTTTAACAAGTGCATTAGAATTGTATACAAATATATTTCCTTTATTTATTTTTATTCACTGTGATACAACGTTTATCCATGAAAGTCGAAATGGAAGATATCGACGACTCCACGATATGCGATTCAGTGGTAAATTCACCATGATTTTGATGTATGTTTATCTCTAACCTAACCAAATTTTTCTAGAATTCTCTCGTGGAGGGTTGTCGCTTACCAGTTCACATGATAGGAACAGATGATTGGCGTGAGCAATAATTTTGAATTTTTTGTAATTCATGATTTTTCCCGATGTATTCTTTTTTAGCTCTGGCAGAGATCATAAGTATTAAGGAAGCAATGGGACTGAAACAGTACTATGTACATTATGTAGATTGTAAGTAACTACTAGGATAATCAAATTTGTTTATTATGAATAAATTTGATTTTTAGTTAATAAACGATTAGATGAATGGGTAAACGAAGACTCATTAGATACAAGAAAAGTACATTTTCCTAGGAGAGATGGTGGGAGTAACACTGGTGTTTCGACACCTAAGAAAGTCCATATTGGCGCGGGTGGTTCAGTTTCAAGGTGTGCTTATTGGGGAAATGTAAATGACTTTTAAGTGTATACTTGTATTTAAAGGCCTTCCAGTCCAGTTTCTAGCGGAACAGAATTAGTTAACGGTAGTGCTGTTCTAGCGGCAGCTTTGCAAAAACGTATTAATCGTAAGCGGAAAGGGCCATCCTTAGAGAGCGAGGATTCTTTAGAAGCTCCAGTGCAACTGCCTCCGAGCGCACAACAACAACAGCCACCAGGGCCCCGGCAATCGGGTAGCATGGTTTCACATCACGACGATGTAGTTACAAGGATGAAAAATGTAGATATGATAGAGTTAGGGCGGCATAGGATAAAACCATGGTATTTCGCACCATACCCACAAGTAAAACAAATTAATTATGTATGATAGTTTTGGGATAACGGTAATAGTTCAATTTCCTACAGGAAATGGTTGGCATTTCTTGCATATATATATGCGAGTTTTGCCTGAAATATCGGAAGAGTAGAAAATGTTTGGAAAGGCATTTAGTAAAATGTAATTTAAGGCATCCCCCGGGAAACGAAATTTACCGTAAAGATAATATATCATTCTTTGAAATCGATGGCAGGAAGAATAAATGTTATGCGCAGAACTTGTGTTTACTTGCGAAATTATTTTTAGATCATAAAACACTGTATTATGACACTGATCCATTTCTGTTTTATGTAATGACGGTATTTGATAATAGGGGATTCCATATTGTCGGATATTTCTCAAAAGAGAAAGAGTCTACCGAAGATTATAATGTCGCTTGTATTCTAACAATGCCACCTTACCAGAGGAAAGGTTATGGAAAATTGTTGATCGAATTTAGTGAGTTGTGTCATTTATTTAGTGAGATATTCACATGTATTAAATTAATTAAATGACAATTTTATAGGTTACGAATTATCAAAGTTCGAGGGTAAGACGGGGTCTCCGGAAAAACCGTTATCAGATTTAGGGCTATTATCATACCGAAGTTATTGGGCTCAAACAATATTAGAAATTTTACTCTCTATGAAACCCGTAGGTGACAACGAGAAACCCCAAATCACAATCAAGTAAGTCAAGTTTGCATCACAATTCTTTCTGTACACATAACCTTGAAATATTTTTATCTCTTAATCATGATAGTTTTGTTGTAAAAAAGTTACTTACTTTTCCTTTTCAATAGCAGAGTAGGAAATGTTATTCATCCTCACTACTGTAAATAATATGACATTGGGGTTGGTTTCTTAATGATTTAAGTTAACTCTTCTTTTGACATGTAGTGTTACCAAATTAAATATTCCTTGTTTATAATGTGCCACAAAAGTAGTATTTTCAATATTTTCCAATCATTTCATTCTTACATGTTACAACAAAACCTTTTCGCAGTGAAATTTGTGAATTGACAAGCATAAAAAAAGAAGACGTAATATCGACACTGCAAAACTTAAACCTCATAAACTACTACAAGGGACAGTACATAATCACATTGAATAGAGAGATAATAGAGACTCACCGCAAAGCAATGGACTTACGATTGGTGAGAATAGACCCGAAATGTTTGCATTGGACGCCTAAGGATTGGGGAAAACGAGCTAAATGGTGATTTGTTATAATTTGCATGCTACTTCGGGTTGAAAACATACAAAAAAATACATAAAATAAATACATTTCCGATTGAAATGATGGTCAGATATACTATGAAGGTACCTTGTTTGTTATCCAATCGTATTTCAGATAACATACGCTAGAGGAATTAGATTCTGTACTGTTCGGGAATGATGCTGTAGAGAATTAAAGAATTGTAACGATATGTTGAATCTTCACTCTTTTTTGTATATGTTGTTAAATTTGTAACGAGCAGAGGCTACCAGTATTATTATAAGATTTTGTATATTTATGTATATGCCGGAATAAAGACGAATTCTCGATAATAAGAATAACTTGTACTCCAGTATTTTTTCCCTGAGATCACCTTATTCCTTTCCTATAGCTGATAAGTAACTATGTATTATGCTTTTCAAAATTTCGCGTCTAGTCGAGGAATAATGTGCTATGTTTTATATAGAAACGAAATTTATTCAACATTTTCGATTAGAGGGAGGTAAAGAAACACGCAATTTTTGAAGTGTATATTTATTAATTTGCCTTTGTATATTTCGTTATCCATACTAACAGTTCCGCTTGAGCCCCCCGCGTGCCAACCTGATTTTGGTCATTGCATTTTAGGGACCTGAGTAGGGCGCATGCGCCAAATACTTACAAACCACACCCGTTTCTACAGGGTCATACGAAAAAGTTAATGGGCCAAAATACATGCCATCGGATAGAGAAGAAAAGTGTGACGTATATTTTGTCCGGAAACCTGCCCGGTCTCGCTAACGGTAAAATTATTAATTTACGGAATTTTAATCATTTCACGCTCTTGGCGACAATATAAGTTTCCAAACCAAAAAAAAAACAAAACACGTGACTAAAATTAACCTACATGAATCTTTCTCTTGTCATTGCAGTGCTGATTCTTTTATTAATTTGTGGAACTTTTGTGTGCTGTTTTCCTGTTCTGCGGCCGCTGCCTTTTTATTTGTATTATCATTCTTTTAATCATTTTACGGTGTTGGCGGCACTGCGTAGGTTTCCAAACAAAACAAATCGCCGTCATCACTTTTCTTCTCTCAGATACTCTCAGTATCTGATAAATTTAAAAAAATAATATAATAAACTACCTATATCTCGACTTGTAAGGATTATTAATAACTACCTATAAATAAAGGGTAAAATAAAAACAAGACAAGATGACGGCTTCATTTACGATAGAAGTTGCCATCGGCGAGTTGTGGAATGGTTGTTGAAAAGGGAAAAATAAAGTTTGAAAAAAAAAGAAGACAGAAAGCGGATGTTTTAATTAAGGGAGGGTTTTAATCACGTTTTAGTTAAGGGAAGACGAATATAATAATCGTAAGAAACAGTTCCAGGTTGATACCTCTCACTTAGCACTGTTACTTTTTGTATCTACATTACACAACACAACAGAGGAACTTGAAAAAATTTCATGCATTACACCACGAATTTACTGGACGAAGAATGAAACGCTAGTGCAGTTAACCGAGCCCAAGTTGCTACCATAGAATATAAAGATCCAAATAGGAAGACCGTTTGCTGATGTTACAGTACGGAAATCACTGACGTAGCATTTACATCGTCGTGTAGTAAATATCATATTTGCCGGACAAATTTACCGAGAGATCTGGCAACAGAACAACACTGCATATTCTGTGGTTCAAGCAACAATGGGGTTGTGGTAGGAGAAAAAATACCTAAAAAGGCCGGATAAGACAGACAAATGAAATAAAATTCATTTGCGATTTATAAGTTTTTATTATACAAAGGTTTTATATACAAGTGAGACATAATTTTAAATATATATATATATATATATTGATTTTAAAGATCCCCTTATTCAATTTTTTTTTAATTCTTAATTGCAAATACCAACAATAATAGCTAGAGCGTAATTTAAACATTTTATTAACTTTTAAAGGCGCTAAAACTAAGTATACAATGGCAGTTTAATATAAAATGTACATTCAGTAATATAACATTGTATATATTAAATATCCATGCAGGATTTCTTTTTATTCTGTCACAAGTAGAAGGATATAAACAGGAAAGATTGCTAGAACTTCCATTTGGAATCCGTTATATTTTTGTGCTTCAATTGTAGCGTCCGATTAATTCTTCCAGGACGCTGTTAAGACTAGAGAATTTCGAAAAAAAATTAGGTTATTCTCTTATAATATAAGTATTCGATTTTGTTTTATACTTTAATAGTCCATCTTTCTATATAATAATAAGTACCGATATATATACTAAGCTATGTACAAACCTTAAGTTTAGTATTAATAAAACCTATTAATAATAGTAAAAAAATGGTTTTATTTTGACGTGGTAATAAGAAATTTTATTTTTATCTTTACGTATTGTTCGAATTGTTAAAAAATTCTCAGTCTTTATTGTGTATTAGACACCGTATAGAGATTATGTAATGTACGAGAAGAAATCATATTATTGCATAATTCTCGCCGTTTTATTACATTTACAATAAAATAAAAACTGATATGTTCGTTCATAGTAGGACTGTCGGACTGTCAGCTAATGAATTCAGAACTTCTATGGAATCGTAACTCGATTCGACTCGAATCCAAACGTTTATCGACGAAACACGAATCGACCAATTCATTATAGATGTCGAATCCGAATATTTGTCGAAAGGTGGCAACATGTTTTTGCAAGGGAAACTTTGTAATGTTATGGTTGTTTACAGTGCTTCCTGCTATAGTCGATATCTCGATAAAAATTTGAACGATTCGACACGAATCGTAAGGTCTCAATCTCGCTGCAGTTATATCAGTGTTGCCAATCGAAATACCACAGTTACATTTTGATTTTTCATTATAACTGTCACGAAATGAACCATTATTTTATATATTTAGAACAAAAGAAAATGTTGACACCATTCATTTTAAATTTTGATCAAATATAAGATCTATAATTAAATACTTAAGTATATCCGGCTAAATTCGTCATGACAGATATGTTTTGGGTGTTTTTCTATGCAAAAGAACTGAAATTGCACCATTTTTCCTTAAGGTATTGTTAACATCTTTTCCTCATCTGTTACTTCACCTCTCTATACAAGAGGGTCGCTATTACATCCAATACGCTATTCTTACCATTCATCATAGTTTACCTTTAATTCTTTGACGGATATCAATCATCCGATTTCACATTTAAAACATGGCAACACCAAATACATCAGGAAAGTGGTTCTAACACCTAAACGTGAATGATCTTTATAATAATCAAACACTCCTAATACTTCTGGTCGATTTTATTTAATTGATCTACGTATCGTCGATGTCTGAAGGAGGATCGAGGGCCGTGTGTAACGTCACACTGACCCCACGGTTGATACTGACAGCCGGGTAAAACACTCCGTATAAATCGCGGAAGGCGATGGTGCCCTGTGGTTCCTCGTTCACGAAGAAGGTTAGGGTGTGCCTATTCAAGTCAAGGAGTACACCTACAGTGCCTCCGGCGCTGATGCCTCCTTCTACGCGCTGTTCGTGACCTCCAGCATGCTGGAACCAAGACCGCTGGCGGTCTATATACATGGCCCAACCTTTGTCGTCTTTACCTGAGCAAGAAAAACGTAAAAGTTATTATTTGGTGTGTGTTTGTTGGGGTAATAATAACCCCTACTTACCTAGCATTTTATCTCTGCACACGTCTATTCTCGCGATTCCAAATGCCGGATCTGTATCCGCGTCGAATTTGTCTACGGTGAACTCCCAGTAATGGACACCTCGACTGAATCCCACACTACCTAAAGCAACCCTGTATTCCCATCCTTCTCCAGTTACTCTAGTGCTATCTTCGGAATATTGGAGTCCCGGGCCTGATAAAATGGGGTCAAAAGTGAACCAGGCCACTGCAATTAAAAAAAAGAATTCTAAGAATTTGTAATGTTCATGGCGTATAACCGTTTATAACGTTTTGAATATGTTGATACATGGCCTCATTTAAATGATATGCAATAGAAATAATTTCAAATGTGTTCTTTTTCTTCTTGACACAGAAAGCGACACATCCTTGCAGGTTATCCAGGCCTTTGTACTACAGTATCACTTCAAATTTACCGCCAAATCAGTTTTTCACTGACGTGATTAATCTCAACTGTCTGAGGTTGATATCAAAAAGGTCTCTAGATTGGTTATAAACTGGTTCATATTTACTTTCGTGGGTTGGTTAAACCCTGTTTGTTAACTGTCATCGCGCCATTTTGTCATTATTATATTTGCTCTAGTGCTAGTTTCGGCCATCTTCAGCCGGAATAGTCAGGGATTCAAACTCCATATGTCATATTATTTGAAAATACAAAATATAAATTACCCTCAGGCATTTCACTTCTGGTGTTATTACATGATATGAGTCTTTATTATGTATTGAAATTTTACTGGAAGAAACAAGAAACCTAAAGTAGACCGCCAAGATCATTTTATGTTAAAAAAATGCTCGACATATTCCGGTATAGTTAGAGTTATACGAATTCTAGCGTTGTTTTGCTGAAAGTATCTTTGTTAAATTTTATCGTCGTGGGATTAATTGGTGAACGCATGGAGATTATTGCTTCTAATTTAAGGTGTTCTCAAAGAATATAGGAGAATGATAATGAGCAAACTGTCCATACACCTATTGCTATTGCGAATAAACTCCTCAAAAGAAGTGTGGATAGGTACTGAATGCTCTAACACTGACGTGTACAATGGGACAGAAGTAAACCTGGACGATACGCAGTAAACCTGTACGAAACTAAGCGTTGCTTATAAAAGAAATTTCGCTCGTATGACCAAATGCGCAAGTTAGATCATTTGCCTGTTAAACGATGAATTGATTACAATAGTATATGTATGTGTTAGAACATTTGCTCACTTGTACTTTCTAACCCATTCTTTAGGAAGGTAGAGGGGTGCATTCTGTTTTGTAACCTTTACAGTTTCAGACTATTGTAAACATGTCTCTGGTATTGTTATAAATTTTGTGTGTGACGAACAGTTCTTTTATTTGAATACTAATCAGTTTTTAAAACAGACAACGCATAAGCTTCAACATCGCTTGCAATCTGTCTGCCGATACTACCTCGTGGCTTGCCAATCGTGCAAGTTAACTTTTGTCCCGTTTTACATAGTGTGAAAGTGCCTTTTTTAAACAAGAAAAAATCGGTAGTTTATCGTCTATTAAATCGTTAAACTCCCTTCAGCCATCTACCCTTGCCTTTCAGTTTCTAGTCACGCAATTCCTTTTGCGATAACCGACTTTTCGCCTGTTTCTCTCTATTAATCCGCAGGCGATGCGTCAAACAATTATTATTTTATTCTCCTACATTATTTACAACGCTTCTAGCGGCTTATTTTCTGCGACATGTCGACGCCTCTTCTTCTTATTGTACTGCGCGCAACGCCCAACGGAAGTCGAAGAAATTTCATTCATCGTGCTGTAATAACGGGGTAGATGGCGCTGCATATCTTTGGGACATGTATTGCGTGTCCTCAAATATGTGTTGGATTAGGTGTATGATTTGGAAGGTTTGGTTATTTCTATTTTGTGGGATCATCTGTGAGAATTAGAATCGCATATATATTCAAGACTGTTCTTGTGTAGGTGAAACTGCGGATAAATTCTAATTGATCTTTCCCGCTTGATAATTTAAATATTTGACGATTTAAAGCTGAATCAAGAAAAGAACATTTCTGCCAATAGATGGCACGTTACGATACGGAGTGTTGATGAGCGGACCAGGCATCCTTCGACGTGCACTGACGAGAACTAAGTGAGTTCGAAACAGCTGTCTGTACGTAAGGACTACCTGAAGCTAATACAAATCAGACGTGTTGTGTGATCTCAAAGGTATATTTATATATTTTTTTAATATATTTTTATATACTTAATGTTTTAAAGCTGGATATACACAAGTACTTAGTTCTCGGATTCGTTAACCGGCTAGTTTGTAGTGATCTTTAAATATTAACTTCATTCATTCGTTTCGTTACGAACACGTACCACTTAATCAGTGAGTAACCGAGTACCGATTACGATCTGTCGTCGTTTTCCCGTATCGTTCAATTGTTTTAAAGCCACAGGGGGGTACCAAGTGGTAACCTCGTACCGATAATTCGTGTGTGCACGAAAGCTTTCGTGCAGACTTAAGACGCGATCATCATTCTCGAGACATCATCCCCATTTGTCTCGGGCGAACATAAATCTCGGCGTTTAGCCGAGTTTCACATTTGAACCGATCTTCTCCGAAAGGAAAACGAATAACGAAACATAATGAACGGGTACGTTCGGCGGTAGGATATCTATCATCTTTATTGAAAAAGTCTATCACGCTATTCGTGATATCATTTAATTAAAATACGTATTCGAATAGAAATGATAATTGCTGAAAAGCTTGTTACAATATAAGGGATAAGATCTTTTTGACTGACCTTGGAGATTATAACCGGGCTCGAATGAGTAACTAAAGTCTCGGGGAAGACATCCAGATTCTTTTTAATAGGCAGTGGTGAAAAAGCCAATTTTTATTAGTAGAACAAATCGTTCGAATACTATTCTAAAACTGATTTTTTCATATTAAAATTAATACCGCTATGCGGGTTACCACTTTGAAAAATATCGATACCCCTTTGTGGCGACAACTCCCCGACCACCCTTTCGCCGTCTAGCCCTTGATTTATTAAGAAAAATACGATAAAATACGATCAGAGAAGCATCGGTTTCACGACGTTCGTCCTATTGAAATAAATTTTGAAGCAAACGTTTCGCGTATACTTTCCACCCTGCCGAGAATGGGGGTGAGGTCGCCTGCTTCGAGTTTAGTAGTAGGGAGGACGGGGATGGGGAAGGAAGGGACAGAGGGTTGGTAGCAGGTCGCCGTCGATGCCGCCTTGCACGAAACCGTAATAAGTAATAAGTTATTCTGTAACGGAGAACGCAAATGGAGTGTACCAGGACCGGACGTACCAGTGAAGACATGGGAAATCTATATTGCGGGAAATGAAACGGGAATAAAGTTCCGTCGTCTTCAGCCGAGTATAACTTAATATCAGAGAGCACGCCCAAATCTTTTACTAATTCCACTCGATTCAATGTGGGTTGTTTATCTCGTAATTGAGAGTAATAATGTTCCTACATTGTGTAAAAGACATTTTCTTGAATTTATCAATATTGATAAGGGGGGGTACGCTAGATAATTGAGTATCTGAAACGTGAGATACGCTCATCGTTGTAGATTGAGTGTCTGTTGCTGACTGATGGCTGAAGGCACTTGGTGGCCTAGATTGAGTGTCACTATGCGACGAACTGCTGACACTAGGAGAACCAAAATTGTTTAGTGTGGTAAACTATTATCTTCTAATAGGATTTTGTCTATAAGATCCAAAATTTACCATTTCAGTCTCCTCTTTTGATGAGATGTCATTAAGTTCATATCAGGCAACAGGCTGAGCAGGAATTTCTCATCTGCACTTTCACAGACGTGGCATTTTAGCCTGAAAGTATTCCGCTACAAGTTTCTCTGCATCTGTGTCTTTATTTCTCCTTTTCATAACATTAGAAGGATTATCCTCTTTATGAATTGGTCGAGAAACTCTAGGTGTCTTACGCGACTTATCTCATCCAATTGCGGTTGACTATTATAATTTGCAGTTCCGGATCAATTTCCTGACTTTTTTTCTGCTCTACTCCTTGCATCATCTTCGTCGCTATCGACAATGCTTTGGTTCAGTTCACAGTCTTGGTTTAAATTTCCTTTCTGCTTCCTGCTACTTTTAACGAATTAAATTACAACCTGGAGAGCGTAATATTTTTTCTTTGCGCCTCCAGATGAGCCACTCGCTGTTCTTTTACGAAGATGTAAGAACACAGTCCAACAATATTTACATATTACAGATCTTTTTTGTTCTAGTGTGATTGGTATGTTTCTTTATGAATTTTTGTATTTCAGGTATTTATCAACAGGAAATAGTTATAGAGCTGTGACATATCATTTTATGCGAGGTCTCACAACAATCAGTAACATAATTTCCACCACTACTAAGCAATCTGGACAGCCTTACAACCTGATTACATGGGTAAACTAACACAGGAAAAATGGATATCGATTGCTGATCGCTTCTACGCTCTCTGGAATCTATCGAATTGTTTAGGTTCTTTGGACCGAATAAAGTGTCTTCCAGCAACGGGATCAACGTTTTATAACTACAAGGGATACTTTTTAAATGTACTTATGGCCTATGTAGATGCTGATGGACTATTTACTACAATAGATGTGGGGGAAGTAGGCAGAAATAGTGATGGAGCAGTGTTTCGTACATCAGTCTTGGACGCTCGTTGCAATTAGGATTGTTGGATTTACCACAAGCTAGACCATTACCTTCAACAAATGATGATTTTCCGTATTACTTCGTAGCAGATGAAGCTTTTTCGCTTAAAAACTATCTAATGAGACCTTATTCAAAACGCACATTAGACAACAGGAAAAGAGTTTTTAACTACCGATTATCACAAGGGCGAAAGAATGTGCATTTGGAATGTTGGTATCTAAATTTCGTTTCTTTGAAGGGCCAATTTGCTGTAAGGAAGAAACCATAAATTCTGTAATCAGTAAGTGTTTTGTATAATTTCATCCGGTTAAAGCAAGGTAAGTATATCCAACCAATGGAATTTGACGTAAATCAGGATCAAGGAGCTGTTCCAATGAACAATATGCCACACTTTTTGCTTAAAATTGGCATATATTGCGTCTAGATACCTCTGCAAGATGAAGTAATCATCGGGCGAAGACACAGAAGAAAATTTTACATCATCGGAAAAGAGGACGCAATTACAATCAAGGGAAGAAAAACCAGAAAGAGCGTAGGGTCTAAATTAGTACCTTGAGTTTGACTGAGTCAAATCCGTTATAGGATACAAACAAATCTCTATATGCAAGATATGAATGAAACTGTAGAAATAATCTGCGTAAAGCGAATGACCTTTGTGATAGTAGTCCCAGTAATAATTACTAGTCCTAGTAGCAGTGGCTACTCATAAACCCATCCTGAGTATTGGATATGATATTTTGCATATAGTGGATCTTGTAAAGTACAGCCTCGTAGAAAAACTCGACACTACTGACACCGGCCTGTAATTGCGAACGTTAGTAGCACATTTATGCGAAAGTCCTTTAGCATTCGGAAGGAAGTTGACGCCTGGTAGGTAGAAACTCGAGTTCCTATTTAATTTAATCCCTTTCATTGCCTTTGGTATAGTGATTCCTTTTATTAAGTTTTGATCTACCTTGAAGTTGTATGAATCAAAATGAAATGACTAATATTTTTGTTTTTCTATATGAATCGACGAAGAAAGAATATTTTGGACGAGAAAGATTTGGGAACGCGTGCTATGTTGAAGTGGTTTCGATGTGACGGAACACCACAGAATGATCAGCCAACAGTACGAAATTCCTTGAATGAAATTTTTCAAAGCAAACGGATAAAAATGCACCAGTTGCATCACCATCTGGATCCCTTAATTTATTTTAGATAGTTACATATGGGGCTTAGTAAAAAGAGGGTGTATCAAAGTTTGTATGTAACCGTGGAGGATCTTAGAGAATTTTTTAACAAATGGATAGTTTAAATAATTAGCACTTTCTTCTTTTTATCCTGGTGCTTGTTAATAAAAAGTTATGTGCACGCTTAACTCAGTTAACGCCTAAGATTGATGCCATAGCTCTACCATGACAGCTGCAACACATTTTGACTGAGCTTAAATAAAGAGTTAAATAAAGCTACAATCTTTTCCTGTACATGTTTTTTTATATAAAAAAAAACATCAATATTAACAGATACAAGCATTCAACGAAATCACAGGAAATCGATATCTTTTAAATATCCAGTTAACTATGAATTTTATTTAAAAAATTATCAGCAATTGAATCTATCTCATGAAATTGCACAAATATTCGTCTCTCTAGATAGTTTCTGAGGTCTAACAAAGTTGTAATACGAGGGATGCCTTTTATATTTCGGGAATAGAGAACAGAAACTAAAATTAATCATAGTACATGGCTTTATTGTTTATCAAAATATTTTCTATGAAGATCTATACACTTTTGCGTGCGCTTGCACCAGTTTTCGAAGCACTCTTTCCACTCCGATTGAGGTACCTCAAAAATATGTATTTTGAAAGCATCAACTGCTTCTTCAGTCGTTGAAAAACGTTGATGTGCGGAAACAAAAAGAAGTCATTGGGTGCCAATTTAGGGCTGTATGGCGCATGGCCCATCAATTCAACTTTTTCAGTTGCCAAAAACTCTCTTGTTTGAGCTGATGTGTGAGAGCTCGCATTGTCCTGGTGGAGAATGATCCGTCTTCGGCGGTAGGTTATTCCACCAATAAAGGGCTATGAGCGTAAAACTGTAGAATTCCACATAGAGTATTTTAAATTGCTAGTAGTTCTTTTGGTAGTTCTTATCGTTTTTATTATTATTGGGTATTTCGTCTCAAAGATTGACGTGTACCGAATTAATTATTACTTTGTGAACACACGTCGAGCTAAAAATGATTCAACGCCAGGTACCTGTCACCGACAGTACCTTTTAGTGTAATTATATTCCTAATGGCTATGTTTTTGCTGAGTAGGGTAGATTAATGTTAGAGCGAATTGTTTTCCTTCAGAGTGCTTAGTCTGTAAGTTGCTATTGGTGAAGTCACTACGTGAATAAAATTATTGTTAAAGTTAGTGCGTTATTGTTTTGAAAAATAAGTAGATTTAACAATTCTGTGCGGCAGGAGTAACCCGAACAGTGTGTTTATTGTATTCCGTCTGGTAAGCAAAAAGATTAATTCCAATTGTAAATATAACTTTAATCGAAACCGTCAATGCTTGTTTTTAGCGCAACTTGTTACGCTCACATTCTGAACAGAATTTTAGTTGAAAATAGAACATGTGATACTTAAAAATCTGCACGGCAGAATGCATACACTTTTTGGCACATTTTGTGTATGACATTGGGCGAAAAATAGCTTGTATAGAAGAATGAATAGAATTTTGGATGGCATTATGCATCCTGTCAAGTTTAAAATATATGAGATTTGGCGCGGTAGTCTGTTTAGTTGGGTTCGCAGATCACCTGAGGGATAGGCACACAATTTTAACGTTAAGTGCCCCATCTATCCTTACTATATTATCACTGGTCAAAATGTTCAGAGGAAATTTACGATACAGGCCTCACTTGTCAGGCAGCACCTGGACCGCCTATTCCCGATATAAAAGGTATCCCTCGTACTCATGATATACTATACTTATTTCGAGGAATCTATAGTGTGTTACGGTGTGCTCCAATCAACTTGAAAATAATGAGTTTGGATTAAACACAGAAAAACTTTACATTCTGATCAAATATGCATACTCGAAACACGTGTCTCGAAACAGTGTGTTTATTGTGCTGTCCCACAGTCCTTGCAATATTTACAAATGTTGGTGTGCTATACAAACCTTCAGCAGTTTGAAGGCCTATCAGATCGCTATACTCCCCCTCGCCGGAACTATTGAACGCTTTCACCCTGGCGTTATACATGCAGTGGAAGTGGAGGCCGTCCACAGTGCAGATGGTTTCCGTGCCGCAATACACTTCCTGTAACACAGAAAGAAACAAATCTGTCAATAAATTCCAAATATTCCGATAGCAAGCTATGTACATGATGCGATAAATTATCTTTGACATTAAGCACCGAATCCTTTCGCGTTGGTATTTACATCACGACCGTAAATGATGAGTTTTCCGGATACTTTTGTGCGCGTAATTAGACCACGATAATCCTGGAGGCAGGTACTCACTCAACCGAAGCGAGAAAAGGATTATTACGACGTCAAAGATATTTAAAACTTGATGAGGTGTGTTGAGGATGTCTGTGTCAACTTAAACATTAACTTCTCTGTATCTTGTCGACTAAGTACACTTCATATTATTTTTTTTTACACGTGCTAAAATTGTTAACGGAAAACAATTCTTACGTTTTCTGAAATTTTATGTTCCTAGATTTGTATTTAAGGGGTCGAACTTTAAGAATTATATCTGAATGACGCATTAGTGTGACAAAGGTCGATATATCCGTTATCATATAAGATATCAAAAATAGTTATTTAGGAAAATTGTAGACAGTATTAAACTTAACATTTTAAAATTATTTTCATATATACAGGGTGTTCCATATCACCAGGGTGAACCAAACATACGTTTTCTTAAATGGAACACCCTATATATTATTTCAGATTCAGATTAACCCCATGCCACACACCCGCAATACGCAATTTCATTGTATTATAGAGCGTGTTTCAGAAGTTATGGTCAATTTTATATGCAAATCACTGTAGGTTCGAGGTTTTGTACACTGAAAATGACAGCCCGAAATTTTTCTTTTACAAGCATAGATTTTTTATATTGGTCCACTTTTATAGCAGTGACATTTTTTTCAAAACTGTCAAAACGGAATACACGGCGAGTCAAAACTCAAATACATTAATTTCTGAATTATTTTAAATGGATTTTAATGTTTAATGCAAATACGAAGTACAAACATTTATAACTTACACTAATGATTAGCACTTAATTAATTAAAATTTACAATGTAGTTCTATCACAAATCTACCAATACAACATTGCAGCCGTTCTTCAAGCGATTTTCTTGCATTTCTTAATTAATTTTTCTCTTATTCTGTTTTTCATATCACCTCGGGTAGTTGGCGGTGTTTGCTATACAAACTTGGTCAATTTTAGTCAACTACGGTGATGGAGCTAGTCACTCAATTGGTTCCCCTCTCCTTATGCATCTTTCAAGGAAATGGTTGTGTATTAATCTAGTGTGAAGTAACGAAGCTCCATCGTGCAGATACCACATCCTTTGACGAACGTTTAGGGGAACATTTTCCAATAACAACGGTAAATGATTTTCTAAAGAGCCTAAATAAACTTGATCATTCACTCGTCCTTCCAAAAAATGTGGTCCAATTACTTAATCTCCTAGCTGGTAATGAAGACTTAAGACCATCATACTATCATTTTTCCACGATTAACTCGTTATATTGAAAGAATTTCAAAAAATCTCATTTTTATAAAGACTTTAAAATATCTTAGAAATTAATGACTTTAGATATAGAGAATGCTCAATAAAAATGAAAGCAACTAAACTATTCTTTCTTTTTATAATATAAAATACAGAGTGATCCATTTAAAATAATTGAGAAATAAATGTATTTGAGTTTTGACTCGCCCTCTATTCAGTTTTGCCAATTTTGAAAAAATGACATTTTGCCGCAGAAGTGGACCCATATAAAAAGTCTATGTTTGTAAAAGAAAAATTTCGGACTGTGTTGTTTGCAGTATAAAAGACCTATCAGCCTGTATACGCTGATTCATTTTTGCCCTCACCATGGGGATCTCGCTTATTTTTGGAGATAGAGGGTAGGTTTAAATTTGGCAAAGTTGCAAAATTTTGTGTCTGTTATGAATCCTAAGAAAAAATAAGCCTGTGACAAATGACGTTCGAGATTCTTTTTAAAAACAAAAACCCCATTTTCTTCTTTTACCTCTAGCACTTTTATTCGGCCTTGCAGAGAAAAACTAAAAACAAATTTTTATATGACGCTCCGATTCCTTCTGGCCATCATCAACTTTCTTATTTCTTATCGGTGCCATATTAGACAAACACCGTCAAAAAGAGTTTTTTCTTCTGATTTCAATCATATATAAGATGTTGAAAAAAGTTTTGATATTATAATTTTATTGACCAATAATATATTTTAATATTAAATAAGGTAGCCATGAAATTTAAAACTGTCAAACGTTTCAATTATCGTTCATTAGTAATAGAAAAATGTCGTACAACAACGAAAAAAAAACGAGATATGTTAAGTATTCTTTATTCACCGAGCCGAAATACAGCAATAGAGAGTACAACACTTCAAGGGTTTAAATCAAGCAAAAATTATTTGAATTCACCTAAAAATGATCAACACTTTTTTTTGTTTACTTAACAAATTTTTTTCTCAGTGCACGTCTCTCTAAATCGACGGGCAGAGGGACACGTGCGAATTCTTGTGTGAAAGCCACCGCTCTTTTCTCCGCGATTAATAAACGGCCCTCGTACGACGTGGAATTCGCCCGTTTCGATTGTCCGAAATTGTTCCGGCCATTCGATGCAGCACGTGCCATTTCAGAAACTTTCGCGCACCGCTAAATCCTAAGGGTTCCGCCGGCATTCGCTCTGGTAAAGTTTCGAGGTCCAACTATTCAGTACGTTGCGCTTGGTACGGGGTTAGTGTGGCGAATTCCCAACAGCCCCAAGTATCTACTTTCTGTGCATACAAAGAATTACGTACTGGATATGAGTCACCGTGCTTTGCAGATCATTAATCTTTCATATCCCATCAATTTGAGCTCTGCTACAGACCGTAATAGAATTGGGGGTGGTAATTTTGCAAATGGTGCCTGTAATTAGGTTATATTCTGAACTAAATACTCAGGAAACTAAAAGATGCAGATTCTGTTGTAGATGGTGTTTCCTAATTACGATCCAAAACCTGAGGCGTGTGTAAGAGACATACAAAACCCAACTAAAAAATAATATTTATGGACATGGTCAACAAGAAAAAACGAATAAATTACAATATATCCTCGAAATTGCTTGTTAATGAATGTAAGAATATCGTAGACGGTAACGCCACGTTCGGCGATTGGTCTTGCATCGTAAGCCGGACGGGAAATAAACAAATGAAGAGCGGATACCTGAAGCACGTTCAAGGTGCACAGACAGGGCATTCCCTTCAGCACCTTATCGCTGTTAATAATTCTTTACGTTTAAATGTTTGAGTTTTAAAGTGTGCAGACTATTATTTAAAATCGTTTGCATGAAGATATTTCATATTTCCCCACTTAAGGCAAACAATTCACAATCTGTTGCAGGTTATTAAAACAAATCTACCATACAGATAGCGGTTGAAAGTAAACAGTGGCGTATGCCATCACCCACCACGTTCGCTGACCCCTTTGTAAAGTGTTGGTGAAGGGTATGTGACGACCCTTAGGTTATAATGGCGATCGGAATCGTTAAAACATTATGACAGGCGAAAACCGCTGCTTTAAGCATTGGCTGGATAAGTAGGGTTAATGTTTGATGAGTGCCACTGATTATTCTAGGTAGTGTAGGGTTTTGTTATGGAGCTAGCAAATAAGTTGCTTTGTTTTTCCTAATATTGCTCCCAATTCTCCCCCCCCCCCCATTGGTACGTTGTTTTAAAAAAAAAGTTTTCGGTCCAAAGTCTATAAAATAGTGGTTTTCGATTCCGGTGCTGTGATCAGTAGGGTAGGATAGGAAGCTCACTAAGGAACAAGTCACGTAAACAGGCAAAACAAGCCCATAGAAGTAGCAATATTTTCTTAGCTACTATCAATGTTTATGACGAAACAAACCCAGAGGGGGGAACTCAAATCCTTTGAACACGAAGAGACTTTCTAATGATATTTTTCGTATGAACACCGAATCTATTAACCAGAAACAATTTGCACCGCGGCCTCAATTACACTTTGGGAAGACGTTCATTTACCGAAACACCAGGAACATTTACGGTGCTCTAGAACAGAGTAGCAAACTGCGTCATCATTCCGATCCACTGAGTGTGCGATTTGTACTTAATTTAACTCCTTCGGAACGCTCCCTTAGTGGGTGCCTTGTATTTGAAAGCAATGTACTATTAGCTCCGACCATAACGTCCTACGTCTGCCAGAAGTATCACAGACCGTCTCACGTTCAATTATGACATTACTTACAGAATAGTATCTTCCTAACTCAGCATTTCTACGTTGAATGGTTGGGGCTGAACGTTAATGAGTCAGTCAGTCAATTAGATCTTTGACTCTTGCAAATCATTGTTACCGGTCGCACACAAGGAAAAACAGTACCTCTCATCTGATCTCTCAGTCTCACAAATGTACAAATTGTATGCAAATTATTACTTACTTATATAAAAAGCAGCATCCAGAAACGTAGCCCTTCACAGACATTCTTTACAGGCAACTACAGAAGAATTTGTCCTTTCACAAGCCAACAAATGTCACTGCTTCGAGTGACAAGCAAAAAGCGAACTTTGACATGAAACCAAATGAATATTAGAAGTTGGCCAATTCAGCAATGATAAAACAAATCTCGAAATGGTTGTAAGTTTTAACCTACAAAAGTGCCTTTCGACTCTATACCTCACTAACGGAATCTATTTTTACAGAAGAACGGTTAACTTTACCTTTTACGAAACATAATGGAAATAAAAAATCAGATATGTATCTGTTATTTACGGAATAAGACTATCGTCAAAAGAAGTGGACAATAAATAGCTTCCTGTTTGTTTTCGTACCTAAAATCTCTTCTTCGTCACGTAAAAGAAATTATTTTTTATAGCAGCCGCTGTCCTCGACAAACACGGGACATTTATTTGCCTCTGATGTTTACTGTTTGTTGAAATTTTCAAAACAGATTAAAAATGCACGTAGATAAGTTATAATTAGTCACAAGTTTTTACTACCAGGCCATACTCACTTGGCAGCTGACATTATCAATAGAAAAAAGTAAGAATGTAATCACAACAAGAGTGGATATTCCTATTAGAAACTGCAAATCAATACGTACGATTCCTCACACTCCCGCAGTTGTTAATGAAATGGATTTAAAGGACTTTTGAGCTTCGAATCAATTTTGCACCGTCACTTTGAGCATAATAGCATAGCAAAAGAAGTACCAACGGCTAATCAGTGCTGTAGAACAAAATTAGGTATACTTGATAAACCAGCTTAGGTACAATGTTCCACAAATTTTCGTTTGATAATGAAGAATAGTTTAGCAGATTAGATTTACTAAGAAAAAAAAAACCGAGCTTTACAGGTTCCTCAACCGATTCCAATTTTGAAAAAAACCCTTAATGATGCAAATAAAACGAAGCAACTAAAAGAACTTCAACCATATATTGACGAAAATAGCAAGGTTACTTACAATCAGTTTCTTAGCACAGTATAACAATCTCTTATACGACTGTCGATACAATGACTAATAATACATACGATTAGTGATACAACGAGTCCGAGTACTAGACTCGATATACTAGATTTTTCAAAATATTCATTATACTCGAGTACCATTCTATACTTACTAGATAAGCGTTCTCCAATATGGGAATGCCTTACGAAATTAATGAAACTATACCAACTGAATTAGGATTCAGATTAGTTTAGAATTTTCAATTTAGTTTCATTTGATTTCATTCTCAATTTCTTTCTCAATTCAAAATCATTTTTCTATAGCAATATGCTGCTATTCTATTTACGTTATAACCGCATAGAAGGAAATACAATGCCATACTGTCAATTATATGATGACATGATTTTCTACTACCAAGATGTGGAGATGAAACTTCTTAATAGGCCCAACTTTAATTTGGTTCATGGAAAATACATTATTACACCCACAGCTCTTTCTTATATTTTATGCAAATAAAAAAGTTGGACCCCATAATTTCACCGTAACTTGGTTCTCTATTTTCTCAAATTATTCAGTTTTGACATTGGTCCTTTTAGAACCAAGCCCATATATGCACTTACAGCATATTAAAGACCACAGTCCAAGTTGGGGATCCGATTAGCGAAGCGATGGCGGTAAGTGTCTTATGAGACAAGTTTACGTTAATTTTTCAAAATTTTTAATTTAAAATAAAACTTCTTGTACGCCTGTCATTATTTCATGTTAAATGGTCTACAGTTGCATTTCACAGACGTCTGAAATTCAATTGAACACTCCGCAAAAACTAAATAGCACTAAGTTAATATGCTTAGTAGTTAATACCGTTTGAATAAAGGGAGTTTGGAATTGAAATAAGCTAAAGGACCATTTGTCCAATTCGTTTTTGCATGTCACATTCGATAATCCACCTACCTAAATAAATAAGCAGACTACCCCGTAGATAACGGGGAAAGCCATAAATGAAAAAGACAGCTACACACATTCCCTATTAAGCAAACTGCCACCGTTGTACATAATCATGATGAATTCGCTCACGCGTGACTGGTAATCCACGTTATACGCATCCAGAACGACGAATTTAACTTCTCCACCATCTAAGAGTTGATAAAGTCACGCGACCGTCATTTTGGGGGGCGGAGTTGGAGTACAAACAGTGTCCATGCGGCGTCGGGAAATCAATTGCTTTTCTCGGAAACTTCCTTTTTGATTCTAATTTAATTTCAAGTGGCAATCACCCCTGGTATAGGAGTAGTTTAGGTTATATAATTTCTAAAAATCATGAAAAATATCCATATTACCCTGCGCACACTCGAAAAATATGGAAGCGTTCTGAAAGGAACGATTTGTACAACTATATATAAACAAATTAACGTGGAATAAAACAAAAAATATTTTAAAAATACGACGATAACGATTGACAGCAGTTGACGCTAATAGACAGACATATGTCGACACCGACATATGTAAATAAGTTGCAACATAGTAATTGGAAGTTAATATAGCGCTAATGACAGCTACTAAGGATAGTAAGAGATAAAGGTTGCTATTATATCCCATACTGCATACGGAGGTTGAGACGATCTATAGCAACCAAGACTGTCTTACTGTCATTTTCCACGATTAACTTTAAAATATCTAAAATTAACGACTTTAGATAGAGAGAGTGCTTAATAAAAATGAAAGTAACTAAAATATTCTTTCTTTTTTATGATATAAAATACAGGATGATCCATATATAATAATTGATTGTTGCACGATTACCTCGTTATATTAAAATAATTTCTAAAAATGTCACTTTTATAAAAAGACTTTAAAATATCTTAGAAATCAATGACTTTAAATATAGAGAGTGCTCAATAAAAATGAAAGTATTCAGTTTTGGCAATTTTGAAAAAATGTTACTTTGGTATAAAAGTGGACCAATATGAAAAATCTATGTTAGTAAGAGAAACATTTCAGGCTGTGTTGTTTGCAGTATACAAGACCTTGAACCTACAGTGATTTGCATATAAAATTGACTATAACTTCTGAAACACGCTGTATAATTCAATGAAATTGTATATTGGGAGTGTGAGGCATGAGCTTAACCTAAATCGGAAATAATATACAGGCTGTCCATTTAAGAAAACATATGTTTGGTTCATCCCGGTGATATGAAACAACCTGTATATATGAAAATAATTTTACAATTCTAATATTCTACAATTTCCGTAAATAACTTTTTTGATATCTTATGTGATAACGGATATATGGAGCTTTGCCCCACTAATGCGTCAGTCTGTATGTATGTAGGCAACACAATGATTTTTTTGTATGTTCGAGGCTAGCAATTTAAATTGAAATAATTAATACTGAGCATTTTTGTTGGGTTTACTTACGTTTATTCTGATAAAAGTGAATCACAATAACCTTTAGAATGTAGAACTAAAGTCCCATTTAGTGTTTTGATTACTGTCTAGTTAAATCTAATTGCTTAGTTGACGGTACTTTTAATCCTAATCGAGATGGTGAAAATTCAAAAACAATTTGATGTATTTTTGACAGACACAGGCAGGACCTCTTACTCGTTTTCTTAGAAATCAAACGCTTTTTATTCCGATATTTAGTGAATTTATGGTAGTTTCGTATTAATTGGCAGAGCTATAAAATTACTTAAAAGATGGAACCAATAGACAATAACCAAAACGCAAAACATATATAAAGAAATTTGACAGATTGCACTATTGTAAGTAAGTCGTCAGATTGATATTATATAGGTGCCATATATTCTCTGCTGCGTCCGTTGTGCCATTCAACTATAGTTGGTGCCAGTAGCTCGTCAGAGTGCTGTCAAAATGAAATTATTTTCCTGTCACATCAAATAGTAAGAAATCGTCAGAATGACGCGGACTTCCGCGAAATTCCTATTGCTTGTGTGGAAAAACTTTACCCTAAAACGGCGCAAACCTTTCTCCACTCTCTTCGAGTTAGCCCTTCCAATTGTCATATGCCTATTGGCATGTTTAATCATTGGTGAAGTTGTAAAGAAGAGTTACCGCGAAGCTCTTATATACAACGCGAACAACGTGGAAGATGCGACTACGTAAGTCAAAAATCTTCTTCCAATTGGAGTACTAGTTAAATACTTACATTTAATACGTGGGCTTACATTTGCGTCTACATTGGCAATGTGATGTCCCAGTTTACTTAAATATATAGGTCAGTGAACGGCATATTACAAAAAAAGAACAAACACTTTACATTTTAAATATGCAAATAAATATCCGTTCATATAAAATATACTATAGGTTAAATTTAGTTTTCGCTTCCTTAATGTTGTGCCTGTACCTAACTCAGGGTACTGCTGTTCCTAAGCCTCCATTGCCGATTCATTCATGTTAATAAACATTTTTTTCTAATATATCTGTTTGTAATAAATTTCACAGCCTAAGCCGTAATGACACTATACTCTGGTCACCTTGCGCTAACCTGGCATTGACACAAGTGATGACAAAGGTTATGGCTAAGCTAAATATAGATGGTGCGTGTGTTAACAGCTCCAAGTCTTTAGATCACGTCCTACGTTATACAGCAGACAAACCAAATTTTGTAGTGGGTGTACAATTTTCAGACGCCCTATCGAAACAAAATAATTTAGATAAAGTGATGGAGGTCAAGTTGAGGTTCGTGTGGATTTTCTCAAAGTGTCACAACGTAAAAAATCGCATTTTAGGTTTCCTCCAGAATATCGCTGGTTCACCTATTTTAAATACCTAGGGGAATATTCCAAAAACACTGACGAGGAGGATTCTGAAGGAGAGCCCAGTAAATGGCAATTCTGGACGTGAAGATACAATGGAAGTTTATGTTGTTCTGATGTTTCAGATTATTTGTATTACGGCTTCTTGTCGTTACAATATTGCATATCTAAGGAGATCATGAGAAGTACTAATCCTAAAAGTGACGAATTGAACTTTCCCACCATACAGTTGCGCCGTTTTCCATATCCAGCTAGAGAAATTTATCCAATAGACAAGTCTAGCGTTATACTCGTATTTTTCCTATTCTTAGGATTTGCTTGCATTTACTCGCATGTCCTTCGGAATATATCAGTGGAAAAAGAACGGCAGATCAAGGTAGACTATCATATTTATTCCATTTGAAATTTTCATCTTTCTTTTTTAGGAAGTCATGAAAATAATGGGACTGACCAGTTGGTTACATTGGGCTTCGTGGTATATCACTACTCTTCTATTATCACTAATTCCGATTATAGCGACGGTGGCCCTATTGAAGGTACAACTACTGGCTGAAACTGCAGTCCTTCGGTTAACGGCACCTGACGTGTTATTCGTATTCTTACTCCTATTCGTTAGTGCCCTCATTACTTGCGCCTTTGCAGTAAGCGTATTCTTCTCCAGATGTTTGTATCTAGATTCAAATCGAACTTGCCCGAATTAAATTCTTACTGGTATTTTCAGCGAGTATAGCGATCACCATTGGTAATATATTCTTCTTCGTGATGTATGCTCCATACTTTTTAACGAGGAGATCTTCATATGCGAACAAGCTAGCTTCTTGCCTGCTCTGTGGTACTGCCTTTCCATATGGCATGGAGATGATCACCTCGTACGAAGCAAATTTTGCAAGTAAATACAAGTAAAAGTCAAACAATCCCGGTTTTACTTGAACTTTGCACATAGATTTAACTTTCGGCAATGTTTTTGAGGCGACGTCTCCGGACCAGGTGTCAATGGGTTTGGTAATGCTAATGTTAATCTTGGACTCAATCATATATCTCCTTATTGCTCTTTATGTGGATGCAATAATGCCCGGGGAATACGGTTTGTCTAGGGTATGGTATTTTCCATTGACTAAACAGTTTTGGAGTGGAAAGGTGGGTGAGTAGCTGTCAAATACTATAGTCCTTGTACTCTACCCCCTCTTGCCATCATTAAGATCCCACTCCCGAATCGATGGATGATAATTTCATCCGCGACATTAATTACTACGAGAGCGAACCACCTGACGCTCAAATTGGTATAAAAATTTTGCACTTGCGCAAGAGATACGGCAAACACAAGATAGTTCTGCGTAATCTCTCTATGAACATGCTGGAGGATGCAGTAACCGTCCTGCTGGGTCATAACGGTGCGGGTAAGACCACGACGATGTCCATTTTAACCGGTATACAACCCCCCACTGGTGGTACCGCTATCGTAAATGGTTACGATATTAGGACGGAGATGCGTCAGATTAGAGAGAGCCTAGGATTCTGTCCCCAAGATAACGTACTCTTTGATGACCTAACTGTTCAAGAACATTTCTACTTCTACTGTAAGTTAAAAGGGATGCCTAAAAATCAAAGAGTCGTTCTTGAGATTGAGAAATACCTTAATGTGTTGGATCTAAAAAGAAAGGTGTGGTGGGATTATTTTTACCTTCGATACTTAATCTATGATCTTGCATATCCTCATTTTCTATGTAGAGGCACGAAAGATGCAAGAAACTATCTGGAGGCATGAAAAGGCGCGTCTGTATCGGCATAGCGCTCTGCGCCAGCTCGAAAATATGCATCCTCGATGAGCCAACCTCAGGTTTGGATCCAATAGCAAGGCGAAATATATGGGATACAATACAAGCTGAGAAAAGAGGTTCAGATTCTTCTAAAATTCTTCTAAAACTCCAAATAACGTATCTTTGCAATTTTCCAGGTCGCACAATACTTCTAACGACTCATTTTATGAACGAAGCTGACGTTTTGGGAGATAGAATTGCTATTCTGGCTAATGGTATACTGAAGTGTTATGGCACTAGTTTCTTTCTGAAGAAAAACTATGGTAGCGGATACCGCCTGGTCATCTCAAAATCGAAACAATGCAATGTCACAGAGATTACAGATTTACTGAAAAGTTACATTTCCGAAATACACGTAAATTGACGCCTCTAAAGTTTAAATAATGCACCTTACCACCATATCGCTTAGGTCGAGACCGATGTAGGCACTGAGTTAACATACATCCTGACGGAGACAAAAGTTTCGACATTCGAGAGTATGTTAAGGAATCTAGAAGGAAATAGTGCCAGATTAGGGATAGAATCCTACGGAATATCCTTAGCTTCGATGGACGATGTCTTCATGAAGTATTTGTTGGGGTACTCTCAGTATGCCTTGAGCAAAGCAATATTTTTTTTTAGGGTAGGAGCTGAATATGAAAGTATCGATGATCAACAGAATATTGAGAAAAGTCAGCACGGTATTCCAATTCCTTTTACAAAATGATTTGACTTCAAATTGGGGTATACGCGGTATAGTTATCCATCCGGGTGGTACTATTGTTACTATTTTGAATATGATATGTTGGCAATTATTATGGGGTTAGGCAACACAAAAAATATAAATTCCCTAGAGAAGATTTTGCAACTTATCTCATTTATTACCCAATAAGTCTGTATTCTCATCAAATTCGCTATTAAATTACCCAATCCAATTATACTTAACCGCGAATAGCTCAGCCGATGAAACTCATCTGCACATATGAGTATGATCAGATGTCTTAGACTATACATGTTATGACGAATCATTGCAGATATCCAGAACAAGAATTATTTAACTGGATGTCCCTTGTACATGAATCAACTTCTTGGCGTGGGTATAAAGAAGGTGTTGGCGACACGATACTCATGGATACTCCTTCTAATACATATCATCTTACCAATACTCTTTATGGTACTGTACATGGAGAACCTAAAAAAAATGCTACTATATTCGTCTTCTGAACCTGAGTTACCATTCATTCTAGACTCATACCCGAACCCAATTACAGTTGTCGCAACCGAAGACCCGAATAATCGTTATTACACTAGATATAAGGAGATTTTGAATGAAGAAAATAGGGAATATATCAATTGGGGTACCGAAGATATGGTTGAAAAGATTCTAGCTAAGGTAACGGGGGTATTTCGACGGAAATTACAAATTTTCAGATTCGTATTATCTTCCAGAGAGTAGAAAATGAGATTAATGTTAGAACGAATTTTCTCATAGGAGCAACTTTTTTGAAGGACGGTACAATAGTGGCGTGGTTCAATGGTTGGGCTATCCATACGCCACCTTTAGCCATACAATACGCGATCAATTCAGTGGTTAAGGAGAAGATTGGATCAGACTATTCGATACAATTTAGTAACCATCCAGCTCCGGTTCATATGCAACCAATTGGGGTAATATAAGATTATTTTGATAGTAGTTCATTATCTATGCTTAAGCGCGTTTGAGGCAGATGTTACCTAAATCAATCTCGCATTTCCTCAGGAATCTCACAGAGGATACCGTCCACAAGATGCCATTTTCATGCCCATATTAATGGGACTACTTATACCATATGTGACTCCATTTTTTGTAATTTTTTGCGTCAAGGAGAAGGCGTGCATGTTCAAGCATCTCCAACTAGTCAGCGGAACAGCGGCCACTGCGTTTTGGTTGGCGGCCTTCCTCTGGGATTTTATCATCTTCATGTTGATGATGTTCTGTGTGATGATCGTAATGGTCATCTACAAAGCAGCTATAGCTTACGGTATTGACTAAATGTTCACCAAACATTTTCCTTTCACTCGGATAATTTGCAGGTATATTCCTGGTGTTTGTGATGGCTTACGGATTCGCGTCTCTACCGTCCATGTACATTCTCTCCCTGTTCTTCAAACGACCGGCCATGGCTTACGCCTTAGCTAGCGTAACCATTTTCTTTACGGGTTGATCCACGTGATCCTTGCAGTATAAGGCAACTCTAATTTCCCCTTTCCTGCTTCAGGATTATGTGGATATCTAGCTTTGGATCTGGCTTTATTGTCGACCAAAATGGGAAAGTTTTTCAATACCGTATGTCTATGCGTGCCTTACTATAACTTCGTAAATGGAGTGTGCAATATCAGCTATCGATACATAATGAGAGACAAATGCGCCGGCATAAACCTGGCAATGAACCTGGGCATAAATGAGAGCATGTCGCCCAAACCTGACGGATGGAATGGTGCTTGCGGTTAGTACCGTTTCATTACTTTTTCGTTCTGTCGGCTGACTGTTTTAGTTAAACACCGTTTAGAATCAGAAAATGATGAGAATTGGTTTTCGGGTTGAAGCGGCGTCGTTGTTGCGGATCAGAAGAAGCTCCGTGCAACTGAGAGTAAAAAGTTGGCAAGATCACAAAACAATGACGCGGTTTCGAACCGCAAATCAAGTTTTGTTACTAGATCCCAGTACAACCACGTCATATTAACCTTGATTTTTGGTGATTAATGACCAAAAAAATCTCCCACTGAATAAAGGAACCGTGTATCATCTTCCTTGACGTGAAAATTACAACTTTTAAAAGTTTAACATGACGTCATATTTGCCGTGACATAAGGCCGTCATTTTTACGTCTCAATAACGATTCAGATAATGAAAATGTAATAATTCACCTAATGAAAAAATGAGGTAAATACCACGTGGCCCTGCTGGCTGGGATAACGACCGCGTAAGCTTACAAGGACTTTCAACTACGTACTTAGTTAAAAACAATTTGAATTAAGCTTTTTTTTTACTATTAGATATCTCATACTATTCTGGCGTAAGCAAAAACATAATATTCCTGCTAATCGTGGGCTTTGTCTTATTTCTCCTTCTACTCCTATGCGATACCAAATCCGGTTACAACTTGATATGGAAATGTATTACTTCCCATATCTATTCACCCCACGATGAAGGAACAGAAGACACTGACGTCCTAGAGGAAAAGGATAAAGTCAGGAGTGGCGAAATCACCAAAGCCGATTACAACGTGGTCCTCAACGACACGACAAAATACTATTACAGACTTTTAGCGGTAAATCAGCTGTGCTTAGGGGTGAAAGAAGGAGAATGTTTCGGATTGGTCGGTCTAAACGGAGCAGGCAAAACCACGACACTTAAAATGCTGATTGGAGACGAAACAATCTCGAAGGGCGATGCTTGGGTTTTTGGGCAAAGCTTGATGGGTAGATTGCCTAGGGTGCGTCGTTGTATTGGGTATTGTCCACAATTTAATGCATTATACGAAGATTTTACCGGGAAGGAAACGTTGCTTATCTTCTGCTTACTAAAAGGGTGTAGATGGAAGGATTGTAGGCGGGCAATTATATCTTCCGCATATCAATTTCGTCTTACACGACACCTAAAGAAGAAGGTGGCATATTATAGTGGTGGAAATAAACGTAAGTTGAATACGGCTATAGCTTTAATAGGAGAACCACCGGTACTTTTTCTTGACGAGCCGTCAACGGGTAATATTATTAGAACCTAGGTACAGTTCCAAAATATCTTGGATACTGATTTGAAATTGCAGGAATGGATCCCGAATCGAAATATCACTTATGGGACACCCTATGCTCAATCAGGGACAGCGGAAGTACCATCGTCCTGATCACTCACTATATGGAAGAATGCGAAGCGCTTTGCACACGCCTAGCTATTATGGTGAACGGTGCCTTCCAATGCCTAGGCTCGCCTCAGCATATAAAGAGCAAATTCGCACACGGCTACGTCCTAACCATCAAAGTACGCAGACCCCTCAGCGGAATGTCAACCACGACTGCGGATCTTGAAGAGGTCGACAAGTTTGTCAAAATCAACTTCCCAAATTCTACTGTGAGAGAAGCCCATGATACTGTAGTGACGTACGTCATCAGAGACGTGCATGTACCCTGGTCGAAGATCTTCGGAATCATGGAGCGAGGTAAAGTGGCAGTCAAGGTGATCGAAGACTATTCCATCAGTCAATTCGATTTGGAACAGGTTATTTATTGAAATTTATGATCTGGTCTGGTAAGATATGAATGAGATGTATATGGTTGTTTTTAGATTTTTCTACATTTTACCAAGTCACAAGTGGTAGCAAAGAAATAAGGAGATGATTCTCTCATCTTGATAGAACTGAAAAGTGTCTTGGCTTCTAAATCCTTATATAGTGTAATTTTATCTTATGAATTCAATAAAATATAGAACTAAAAGATGTTTCTGAATAATATATCGCAAACCCAGGATTGTCACAGCTCCATCCCTGGTATTCAATGTGTTTAGGTATCGTGGATTAATAGCGTTTCAACTTTAAAGAAGTTGGGCTCTGAAATAAGCTAATTCCTCCAACTCTTTTTTGCATGTCACATTTCATAAAACATTTTCCCAAATAAATAAATATATCACCCCGTGGATAACGAGTAAGGCCGTAAATGGAAACGACACTTACACACATTCCCTATTAAGCAAACAGCCAGCGTTGTACATATAATTATGACGAATCCGCCCATACGTGACTGGTAATCGACGTCAAGAACGACGAATTTAACTTTTCGACAATCTAAGAGTTGATAAAGTCACGCGACCGACAGTACCTCATGCAGCGTCGAGAAATTAATTTTTATTCCCCGAAATTATTCCCCTATTCTCTTATTCTAATTTAACTTCAAGGGGTAATACGACATACCGCAATCACTCCCGTTATACCACAGTAATGATGTAAAAAAGTTTAAAACAGCCAGATGGCGGTCGATGTAGGTCAAACTAATTCTCAAGTAGATGACCGCTTTAAAGGCAGTTTTCGCGAATGAAGTACATAAATTGAATATATTACTTTATTAAAGAGCACGTTCCAACACCAAGTTTTTGTTTTTTGCCAATTCTCCACTAGGGGCTTTAACTCCCAGTAGAAAATTAGGCTGATACTGTTTTCCTCTTGATTTCTCTGCTAGAAAAAATCTACGATAATTATATTGAGGGACATCAATCGGATAAAGCCAGCAGGTTATTATTAATCGATTCTATGCCATTCTAAACTGTTAACGGGCCTGTTTTAGGATCACCGATGAGTCATCTCGTGTTGCTGTTCGATTTTCTGCCCTTCTGCAATTGTGTCTGCCGTCGATCCTCGTGGCTTAATTATACCCGTCTGGTCGAATATTAAACGATCAATCGTTCTGGTAGACAGTTTAGGGGTGGTAAGTCACCAATTAAATGGGTGGGGGTCGGTTGAGGTTTAAAAATTTGGATTTTTGTTATCTAAACTGATCCATAATGGCATTGAGGTAAGTTTAAGTAATAACTATCGTTGTAAAGAATTCAAAATAACATTGATAATATCTACGTTACCACAATTATTATTAACACTCCAAGGAAAGTCAGAGAGGCGATGATGAAAAATAATTGACAAATATACAAATATAACCAACAAAAAGTAATTGGAGTGGTTTATATCATCAACTTTATTTTATTTCGTTTATGTATAGGAACAACAAAAAAATGAAAGCAGCATTATTTATATCATTACCAAATTGATTGTTCCTTTATTTCTTCAAAACGAAGAGTTGATTATAAATTCATACATACCTAACCTAACTTACGCCAAATACAGTATGGTCCGAAATAAACAGTACTGAACTATAATTCTTTTATTTTTTTTTTGACATATTATTTAGACTTTATTACATGTTCTAAATGTGCACCTCCTTGTTCAACACAGATTTCACAACGAAGTTTCATGTTGGTCGTTATGTTATTGAATAAGATAGATAGATAGATATTTATTTATTCAGTTGCCAGTGCGTGTGAATTTAAAATTAAATGCATATATAGAGCTTCACGATAAATTAAAATAACTTGTATAAAGATGAAGTTATAAAAATTATCGAAATGGGAATCTTTAAGTACCGAAGTAAATACTGCAGGGTCGCATTAAGGTGAATCCTGTTCTTAGAACGCCACTATCAAACATTGAATGTTAATACTTGAAACATCAAAGAAATTTCTTACTACTCAAATAGTAGATGCTTTTTTGCACATTTATAAATCCACCTAAGGCATTTTTAAAATACACACGACCGCACACATTCGTGTTTACACATTGGGAGGCAGCCAATGAATGCAATAAGCTGCCTACTATCCATGCTACGCATGTAAGCTCTAGGTTGAGCGTTAGGTCGTACAATTAGAAAGTGTCGCTAGTCTACATATTGAACACTGTTGGGATGGATGGATGAGCCACCATTTGGGCCCTTTAAATTGTTTAAATTGTTCAAAATTTCGTCTATGTCAATTAACGCAGTCGCGGTGGAGCTGCCCTGAATAAAGCCGTGCTGACTAGGAGAAATTAAGTTGCATTTTAGAGGTTGTTATGGATTGTTTCAGTTGTGCGAATCCCATCCTTTAGAAAAAACTTTCTCCTCTGTACTTAATACCATTTTTAACAATTAGACATTACTCATTAATTGCTTAACGTTTACTTGAGAGGTCTATAGGTACTATCACAGACAAGGTAACATACAGGCAGTCCACTAAATGCAATTTATTGGAAGTCCGAAAAGGAGGTAAAGGGCCTGCTTTGCTTCTCTGTCAGCAGTAACTAGCTCTATGCGCCATACGAGGGCGCCATAAAAGCAGTAAATTTATGCGCAACGTTGTCAACAATTTCTATGATTTTTTATCTATTTATATTTATGCATCTACAGTATATAAGTAAGTAACTATTTTTATTGTATCCCACAGATGCTTCTCATTCCTAGCCCTTCTCCAAATTTCCTCCAGAGTTCGAACGAAAGGTTGGTACCTATATCGTGTATCTACATAAAATACATTACGACGGAAACTGGCAACATTGCACCGTACTCGGACTACGTTACGTGTTAGAGCGAATAGTAGCGACATCCAGTGTAATTTTTATAAATCATTCTAGTCGCCCTATCTAATGGATAGTCTGGTATAGTTATAGTATCTGTGGTACTATTTAAGTTGAGTATGACAGCGCGCGCATACAGACACCGCCAACGTAGTTTTCTTAGTTTATTTCGGGCAATACTGTATTACATCACAAATCTTATTTTTCACATAAAAAACAATTTTAAATAAGATGAAGTTTATTGCTTAGAGTTACTTACCCTGAATTCACCTCCATTTCCATCGTCCAGTTCTAAAACGTATCCTTCGACGTGGCTTTGTGGGGGAGGCTGCCAAGCCACCGTTACAGAATTGTTCTCTGCACTACACTCTTCTGGAATGATAGTGGGCGCTGCAGGAGCTAGCATATAAAAGAAATATATAGAAAGAGGTAATCAGTAGTGGGTTGTCGATGAATTCGGAATAAATACTTTAGGAAAAGTAACATATGGGTTATCTTACAACTCCTTTGACAACCATGAGACCAATTATATAAAAAATTTACTTTTCACCTGATTTTTATACTTCAAATACGACACTCGTTCTCAGTCTTTACTTTGGGGATGATTATATAGTAGAATAGCTATGAGAGTTCTGGCGCAAAATCCGATAAGATTTAACACAGGGGTCTCAATTTACATTTCCGCCATCTTGGATTTCATGAGGAGTGGGAGAGAGATGGGGGAGATAGGGGAGCCCGAGCACATATCAACCCTTCAACTGCAACGGGTAGCCGTTCAATTATAACAGATAACCGTTCAATTGCAACGGGTGACTGTTCCAATACATCGGCCAGCCGTTCTATTATAACAGATAACCGTTTAATTGTAACTGCCACCCGTTGCAATTGAACGGTTATCTGTTATAATTGAACGGGTACCTGTTGCAATTGAACGGTTATCTGTTATAATTGAACGGCTACCCGTTGCAGTTGAACGGTTGAGATGTGCTCGGGGTCTGGGTATCTTCCCCATCTCTCTCCCACTCCTCCTGAAATCCAAGATGGCGGAAATGTGAATTGAGGCCTCTGTGTTAAATCTTATGATATTTTGCGCCAGAACTCTCATGGCTATTCTACTATATATAAATTGAATTTGCTTCATAAACGGTCGACGATGAAATGTGAGAAAATAATTATGAAATCATTATCACATAGCACGCTTAATGGCACGGACACATACATAGCCAACGTACAAAAGTAAAGGGCGAAAAAGTCATCTTGCTAAAGAACTAAAATATGCATATTACGTCGCGAAAGAACATACAGTTGCCCGCGAAAGTATCCGGCCACCATGCAGTTTATGGAAACGGACTGAATATTTCAAAATTATAAGGTAATAAGAAACAACTAATATGCATATTACATTCATTTGTTAATACTCTTTAAGTCTTGCAGGGTTTAAATTGAAAATAATAAAAACGGCACTAACAAAAAATATAACACAAAATACGCATTCTAGAAATCACACAGAAGTATCCGGCCACTAACTATAAAGATCAAAATAGTAGCTTAAAAACTTTTTAGATAGGAAATTAATATTTAGTGGGATAATCCCAGGAGTTTATAATGGCTCTCATCCTGTTAGGCATTGATTTGACTAACACTGGGGTTTATCGTTTCCCATTATTCCATTATTATTGTTTTAGCGTTCTTTTCTTTTTATTAGGAATCTGTATTTTGCTAGACTAGTTTTTAATATTGCCCACAAATGTTCGATCGGGTTGACGTTAGATAACTGAGGAGGGGTTTTTAGTTGATGTCTGGCATTATATAAGATCTATTCCTTAGTTTTTTTAGCACAGTGATTCGGATCATTGTCCTGTTGAAAGATGAAGGTATCTTCTACGCCAAATTTTTCTGCACTGCCTTTTCAATTTCTTTTCAATATATTAATGTAATGAATGTGATCCATTTTTCCATCCATAAACTCTAATTTTCCAACACCAGCCGCCGCCGTGGAACCCCACTCCATAATTGAACCACCTCCGTTTTTCATAGTTGGTTATAGATTTTCGTGATTAAACGCTGTACCTGGTGCTCGCCACACAAATTTTCGTCTGGAGGTCTCAAACAATTCAAATTTTACCTCGTCGGTCCAAATGACCGTATTCCAAAATTCGTCAAACTCATTCATATAAGTCGTAGCAAACTCCAACCTTCTTTTTATTAATTTCACTAATCCAGGGCTATTTCCTAGTTACACGTCCATTATACCCACTGCTTGAATCACTCGACGAATAGTTTCCACACTAAGTGATTTTCCTGTGGCTGTTTGCATGTCTGCACAAACTTCTCGGCTGTTCAAAAATGGGTTTTTTCTTAATAGTTAGCAAAAGTTTCCTCTCTTCTCGAGACGTTAATATGTTTGGACGTTCACTGCGCGACCTATTAATTAAACTATTGTGAACAGCAAGCTTATGCATGATATCCTGTATGGTACTGCGTGAAATGTCGGTATCTCTGGTGACTTTTCTTTGTGAATGTCCTTGTTCATTTAAAGAAACAATTAGCCAGACCCTGCCAGACTTCTTTCCCGAATTTTCGGCATGATATTCCCGAAATAGACTTATAAACGGTAACAGAACCTACACCAGTAACGTAGATCGAATGGCTAATGAAATTGTGTGCCTCCACGCCGAGTCAAATGATTCCCCGGGTGTTTTATTGCGGTTATCCTCTACTGGTCGGATATTTCCGTGTGTTTTCTACCTTTAGAAAATTTAATTTAGAAATATTTTGTCTGTTTCGATAAACTGCATGGTGGCGGGACGCTTTCGTGAGCAACTGTACATAATTCTAAACGTGTATGCGTCGAATAGGTATGCAAAGAAACATAGATGAGGCACGCAAGGTTCGAATAACGGAGCAGAAGAATTTAAAAAAGAAAACCAATTTATAAGCGAGAACACGCGGCAGGGAAGGAGGTCGAGTGACCTTAATCTTCAAGCTCGTAAATATGGCTTCGATATAACCGAAATTGGCGCTGCAAGAAGGTGCAAAATAAGGCTAAACGAATATTTATTTATTAAAAAATACAGAACTAAATTTAAGATTTGCTCGAAGCATCACCAATATACTGATCCAAAAGTTAATTGGCAAAACGGAAATACTTATTGCCACGTTGGTATTATCGTAGAAGAATTGTTTACTAATGATGTGCAAATTTCCTGATTAAATATAAACAGAGTTAAATTTAAGGGTTGTCCAAACCACCAATAACCTGATCCACAAAATATAAGTTGTTCGGTGAAGAAAATAATCTTTTTGACTAAAGCAAAAATAAAGTTACAAAAATAGTTAAAAATTTTTTAAATACATTAATTAACCCCATGGTTGTTGGTACATTTAGAATAAGTTAAATAAATATCCAAATAAGGGTGCGGGATTTAAATTGTATTGCATTTTTTTAGCTTTACGGCTTAGAAAATATGCGGAACTTTTGGACAATTACACCAAAGTGATGTAGGAAGAGATTGGTCGCAAAATATGAATACATCGAATCGGTGAACAGAAAATTTATTATAAGCACAATTTTAGATCACAGAAACTCATGAGTATCGTCAAAGTGTTCTCGTCCAGATACTTATTAAAGGTTTCGAAGTTCAACTGATGATGATTAGAACCCATCGACTAAATTCAACGATATTTGAGGCAATGGGAATTGGCTTTGAATTCTGTGGAAAGAATCACTTTTGTCAATATGCAAGAGATCGTCGGGTCATCTGAATTCACATCCTCTTGCGCGAGACACAAATGCTGAGAAACCAGTAGTGCTGAGCAATTAGTGTAGTTTCTTTTTGTGTTGTTTGAAATCGGAAATCCAAAGCTTATGTGGACAATCTAAGAACAGTAGCCGACTTTCAAGAGTGAGACTCGAGGCGGAAATTAGTCACATCTTTGTGTGGGAAATGTAACAGAAGATTTCTGTTTGCAGACGAGCAGGTCATTAGCCCGATATAATTTCCCTCCTCTAATTCAATTAAAATTCCAAAAAAAGCAAACGGTTTTATTTTAAAATTCAATCCAGCACTCTTATTGGGATACCTTTATAAAGAAGACAGTTTTTAACTTGTCTGTCTGTATACATGCTTTAATATTAACAGTGTTATTTATTACAATGCAGAACTGTGTACGAGAAACTCTGTTTACTATGTCGTTTGTCAATTTGTCATGCGATAAGAATTGTGTATAAATATACAAAATGTAGTAGCTAGCATTCCATATTGTATTTCCTTTATTTATTAATGTTTCATCTTATTTCTGTTGTTTTATTTCTTTACCTGCGGGCACACGTTCTTCTCCGTTTTTGTAAGCTAGCAGTTTGAAAAACACATGAAAATGGAATGAATAAATTATGATTTATATAGTCACAAACGAAAAACAACAAGAACACAACAATAGCCTCAGAAAACACAGTACACAGGAAGGGGGAAATACGATATAAGCAAACACATTATAAATTTAGGTAATGGAAAAACAATGTTTACTTCCGTTTCGAAATAACAATTGAGAGAAACTGGGATGGGAGTTTTTAAATGTTAATGTTATGTACATATTTAAGTAGATATACAAGGAAAGTTATTATAAAAAAAATGAAGATGAAATGAAATAAGGTAAGGTGAATTTCACGATCAAAAATTTAAAGATTCTGTTCCTTTGGGAAGCGAAAATTGCGTATAAAACTTGCAATACCTTTCGATACAGTTTATGTTTATCCATTGGAAAATATTAAAAAAAACTTTGAATATTACAGGCTGAGTTTTTTCAGATGTTTAGCATGGGGATGTTGGAAACCAGCGGAGATAGGGAGACGATCAAATGGAGAAAGAATTGCAACGAACTCAATCGAATGAGCCTTTTGTTTTTTCGAAAAAATGCACGGCTAACTTGGTATCTCGAAAAAACTGTTTTCTTGTTATTTCGTTTAGTGCCTGTAGCTCTGTTATTGTTGACTATAGAAAAAAAGTGTAAATGAGAAAGTTGTAGATAAATATGTGCTGAATAAGACAGTCTCATCGAACTTTTTATTAAAGCTGTAATTTTTGAGATATGACAAAAAAATTGGGTTTTTAATGGAAACCATATGACTTCATAAAAAAGGCATTTTTCTATTGATTCCAACGATATAACACTTGACATAATTCTTTTTACAAATAAATAAATTACAGCCATTTTTCTCCTTTAATATCTGAATTCTTCACGTAGTAAGCAATGGAAACTATGGAAACAATTGATAGATGAAAACGACAATTATTGACAGGTACAAATAACCTTTCATTTAACCCTGATTAAGGTTTCGCAAAATAGCAGCATGCTTTTTCTAACCTAGAAAAGCGTCGTATGGTTGAGTGCTACGTTTAGTGTCATAAAAATGCTGTACAAGTTGCACAAAACTATTTCGAGCGGTATTTCGATAGTTGGGGGAGTGCGGTTCTTTCTGTAATCTAAGTCAGATTGCAAGAGGCATTAGTGAACAGACGGAGATAAATGTATTGGCACGTGTAATGCAAAGTCCATGGATTTCAACCCGACAAATTTCAATAGAAGCAGGTACGGCACAACGTATTATTGTACGAGTACTGAAGAAGCATGTTTCATCCCTATAAATTACCAGTTGCACAAACACTGCACGTTGGTGATTACAATAAGCGTATTGACTTTTGTACTTGGTTTAATAACATGTGTGAAGCTGGCCCGCAGTTTAAATTTAAAGTTTTGTGGACGGATAAAATACAATTTACAAACTGCGGCATGTTTAATAGACATAACGAACATTTATGGATGCAAGAAAAACCATCATCATGTTGAACAGAGGAGACCCCAAGTTATGTTTGGATTTAATGTTTGGTGCGGCGTCATTGGTTCAATAATTCTTGGTCCGTACATCTTTGATGGTACATCAACTGGTGACCGTTATCTTCGAGAACGAGTTTGATAATATGTTAGATGAGTTACCCCTACACACACGTCATATGCTCGAATGGTTTCAACAGGATGTGATGGGGCACCGCCGCATAATCAGATAATGGTACGAAATCATTTAACTGAAGCATTTCCGAAGTCGTGAATAGGAAGGAACGAGCTGGTTGCGTGGTCACCTCGATCCCCCGATTTGTCTGTCTTAGATTTTTATTTATGGGGAATGGTAAAGGATAGGGTGTATCGAAAATCATACGATACATTAGATGACCTTAGACACGCTGTACTAGAAGCATTTGCTAATATTCATGGACGTTCCGCTAGAAAAGCAACAATTATGATGGTAGACTCTTGGAGTATGTTTAGTTTTAAATACATTACTTACTTTAATTACGTTGTTTGAGTACTATTTTAGTTGTATTTTAATTTTCTTTCTTTATTTTCTTTATTTATTAGTTTCACAAAAATTTCTTTTACCTAAAATCGTAATTCTAACGTAACAAATATTCCACACTAAAATACTTGTGATTATAATTTCGAAATTAAAAGAAAAATTTTAATAACTATTTTGTATTTTGTTACCATACCCGATGTGCATCTATCAATTGTTTTCATAGCCTTACTACGTGAACAATTCAGAAATTAAAAGGGTAAAATGGCTGTAATTTATTTATTTGTAAAAAGAATTATGTCAAGTGTTATATCGTTAGAATCATTGAAAAAATTCCTTTTTAATGAAGTCATAACTATGGTTTCAATTAAAAAACCCAATTTTTTTGTCATCTCAAAAATTACAACTTTAATAGAAAGTTCAATGATTCTGTCTAATTTAGCAAATACTTACCTATTTTCTCCTTTACACTTTTTTTTTTAACGTCAATAATAACAAAGCTACAGGCACAAAACAAAATAACCAAAAAACATTTTTTCGAGATATCAAGTTAGCCGTGCATTTTTTCGAAAAAATAAAATACTCATTCGATTGAGCTCGTAAAACTGTAATTCTTTCCCCATTTGATCGTCTCCGTAACTCCGCTGGTTTCCGAGATCCCCATGCTAAACATCTGAAAAAACTCACTTGTGTAATATACATATCTACCGTATGCGAGAGTGATGTGTGACAATATTACAGAACAAACAAAAAAGGGTGCTGTAAATTAGTGGACAAAACAATGTATGGCAGTTAAAAAATGCATCAACGCGTGCAGGAGGAAAGCATCGTGTTTTAATCAATATTGCCGATTATTAATTAATTAACGGGCGACCATAGATCTCTCGCATGCCGTAGATGTGCATATTCTATTTTTTTAAATATTTTCCTTTCTCGCAACATTTACCACGAATATTTTCCCCCATTGTTGGTTTTATATTTAATACGTAGTGTTTCTCGAAAATAACTGGTGTATTCTGTAAATTTATTGTTTAGTCGGTGGATTTTGGGTTTGGACAAAAATTAGAATGCAATCATTCATTTTCTGAAACTGTTATTTGAAAAATCTAAATACTTGAAAAAAAAAATCGTTTTTTGGATAATTTATTTTAAGTTTTTCGGTTGTCGGTTGCAAGAATGATTAAATTTTCCCGGAATTACGTTACATGAAAAATTAAATTATTTTCAATTAATAATCAGTTTACGAAAAAGTTTTCTTGTTTGGAAGTATATTTAAATTAATAACTAGAAATTTTTTAACTTAATTTCTCTCTTATTATGCAACTTTGTTAAGATATTTTTATGTTAATGACCTTATTTTACGATATTTAAACACCCCTTGAAAAGACCGTAAACACCCTGTATACATCATTTAAAGATGTAATTTTGTTTGTTTGTTGGGTTGAGGGGGGTGGGGGTTGAAAATTACATCTTTAAATGATGATTGAAAAATAAAAATCGGTGCCCGAGCATTTTTTTAAAACATTTTTCTTCATCATTTTATGGAGTTTATCCGTTATTCTTGAGAAACACTGTATATTGGACCAATACAGCAAAAAATATAGGTATTGTTATTAAGCTTTGATTAACTTTTGATTGGGGTTGGTTTATTTAGTTCAGTCGAAAAAGTCAAAATCCCTCTTCGAATATTTTCCTAAGTTTTATTTTGAAAATATCTGGATAATTTCCATATACAACTTAATAATGAAAATTGATTTTATACCTCTACATCTAATGATAGGAACGATACGTTCACATATACATACATACAGTGTCAGCGACCTAAATAGCACATGAAGGGTAATAAGGATATGTTGATCAATTTGTAAAAGTTGATAAGTATGATGTTTAATTAAACTTAATATACATGAACATACAGCTTGCGCTATGCAAAATATACAAAAAAAATCATTAGTCTCCAAATACTATAATTAAAATAAATGAACACTTAAAACATCTGTGTTTTCTAAAGAACATCTGCACATCTGTCAAATAAATTCCATATTCTAATTTCGAAGCCGTTTTTGTATTTAGAATCAAAATTTCGTTGGAAAATCCTTATTCGCCAACACCGCTGCACATCTTCTAAGTAAACTATCCAATAATTTTGGTATCTTTCTACTTTAATATTATACCAGACCTGTTCGATATTATCCCATAAATGATTTAATGTGGATGGAGTTTTAGAACATATTTCAGTTTCAACATCTACCCATAGATGTTCTATAGGGTTTAAGTCCGGGCTTTGAGCAGGCCAATCCAATACCCGAATACGTTTCTTTTCTAACCACTGTTTCACGGTCCTTGCGATATGTTTCGGATCGTTTTTATGCATTAATGTCCATGTGAAAGGGAAGTGAGTCATGTACATAAGGTTCCATCACGTTTTCTAAGATGTTTCGATAAATAGATTGATCCATTCTGCCTTGGATTCGGAATATAGCCCCCCCGCCATGCCATGATATACTACCCCATACCATGACACTTCTTCCGGCGTGTTTCATAGTTTTTATAGTGTAAATGGGGCTGAATCTTTAATTGATACAACGCCGAATATACTTTTTTTCCAATAGATCCTAGTCGATTATATTTGCTCTCATTTGTCCATAATATGAATCTCCAAAAATAAAGCGGTTTTTCTTTGTGAATTCTCGCACACTGCAATATTTTATATCTGTGACACAAGTGGTTTTCTTACCGCAATGGCTCCACGCAAACCTACTTCGTTAAGACGACGGCGTACTGTTCTAGGGGATATATTAACATTAAAATTGTTTGCTAATTTCAGTTTTTATTTGAGTAGTAGTGCGAAAAGGGTCCTTTTTACTCAATCGATATATAACATTGTCCTATAGAAAGATTGTTTTACGGGGCCTAGGCTTACGTTTCTTATTTTCTAAACTGTTTTCTTGGTTAATATATTTATAGCATTTTGAATTAATTTACGCGAACAATTTAACGTGGGTGATATCGCAGATATTAAGATACCTTTCCTTTTCATCGTAAATTCTGAATTTCTCGTTTTTCTGGTGTGCAATGTTTTGCTCGTGCAATTGTGATTAAACCTTTTATTGTAATTAAATTTTTTTTTATCTTTACTACATTGGTCACTTGTATACTTACTTACTACGCAAAATAACACTAATTAAATGTGCAAAATTAAAATTTAGATGGCAGATGTTATAACTGTGCTATTTATGTGCCCACCACTGGAATGTAGAAAAGACTGTTTTCTGGGAAATGTAAAATTATTTTACTGAAACTGTGTAACTGGGGGAAGTACAGATCGTTATTTGGGGAATTACCATATCGGTCTAATAAAAAGTTACACGGGAAAACTTAGGAAATCGATTTCAATAAAATGTGTGCTATTTAGGTGGCCACCACTGTACATAATTATATTAAATAGGTGATATTGTGTTCCATCAGAATTGTTGATAATTTTATCTTAGGTAATTGTAATATTCTCCTGACGTTTCACGTATCTTTGCCATCATTACGCGCATATGCAGTTATGAAATCAATTTCATCTGTAAGAGTGTATATAATAAACACGTATACGCCAAAATTGCCAGGCTTCATGCATACATAACGAACACATGTATGAATGCCCAATGTAATAAAATATTGACATCAGTTGGCTGTAGTTTCGCACAGCAGAGTCGGGAAAACGCGCGTTTTCCCAGAACATCACCGCGCACGTCCCTTTAATAATGCACACCGCATTTTTCCTGTACCTACTACGGCTTTTCAATTAATATCGGCCATCGACCGACGTATTTGTTTGCCGCCTATCTAGATATACACGTATGCTCAGCTCTTGCACGCGACAAGGCTGGTCGGCGGGGATAAATGCAAGTATGCCAGATCGCGCTAAGTACAATATTGCGAGGTATATTGTACTTAGCGCGATCTGGCATACT
>JARFOC010000216.1:8141-23296 GCA_031763485.1 Osmoderma eremita | reverse complement strand
CGAAATACGTATACAGAGTTCTTTACTCAACAAGGTGGTAAGGGGTATTTTTAACTTAAATTTATTTTAAGCCACCGAATCCTATACCTACACATAATCTACATATTTATTTAGAACTGATTGCCTTAAAAATTGAAGTTACAAGTACTGTAAAAAATACAATATTTTTGTGACAGTGGTTGTATAAACGCGGTTAAAAATACTTTAGTATTCTATCCAGTTACATTAAAAGTAATTAAACTTCAGTACAGAATCCCGTTGGCACGACAGCTTCTTTCAAGTTACCAAGCGCAAAAATGTCCCTTCCTTTTTAGTTATGAAGGTAATACAGACGACCTCTGCCCGCAGAAGGTTCGCATTAATTTCGGCTGGTATTCAATTCGCTAAAATTTCATTACGGCACAAGCACTGGAATTATATTTCCAGCTCATGTACGTATATGGCTTTTGCGTTGAGGGGAAATTAAACTGTCGTTAGCCGGGTTTATGATATACAGTAACGGACACAAATGAAAAAACCAGTTTGCCAATAAAAATGAATCAATGAGAGAAATCGTTGCACCCATATCTAAGTATTTTTGTTATTAAAAGCTGATAGTAGATGCAGAAAGGTTTGCATTAATGGTTTCAATTCTTTATTCCTGAAGAAGTACTTGCATTAAAAACAAGATCAATGTTATATGACATTGCAATAGTTTAGAGACGCGTATAAATAAATAATTCCACATGTGCTTATAATGTTTTTGTGACATTAAAATCAACATACTTATAATTTTCATTGATAATTATTTATTCTACTGACATTAATCAAAAATTTATATTTAATTAATTATAATGGAAACAGTTTCTTTATTATGCGCAAACTTTATGATATTCGTACATTTCGTTCGATTTCAATAAAATCTATAACCGATTGCGTGATTTGGGCTCGGAAGCTGCTCACTCTTATAGCTTTATATCTAAAATTAGCAACTAAACCGTAAACAGTTAGATCTAATTTATTGCCCTCTAATGTGTATTTCAGTTCCATGAATTTGATTTATTCCGGTCAGCACTGGTATAATGACAGTAGCACTATATTTGAGAGCCTAATTAAGCCACACTCAACTGTTCGATTGTAACCTTTGCTGAATTTATGTTCATTACTATGATATTTAGGACTAGTAAATTTTCGTTAGGACACAACAATGTCATTACGTTAGCAACCGTCAAGTACGATGGTAGTTGAATAATCAAATTGAAACAAGAAAATTGAAAAGCGATACTGTCGTGTATCAAATTGACAAAGGTATCAATCCCACACAGCTACATCAGCTACAACAATGAAAATATCTAAATGTGTATGTTAGATATAATTTCGTTATTCGGGATTTGGTTGACAATGAGAGCCGACGTGCTATCGAAACATATGTTCTGCATTTTATTAAATCAATTTGTAGTGCGTGGATTTCCCGATACTGTGCATTAATGATACCAGCCTACAGTCCTTGCAGTTCTTTCACGAATGAAAGAACAACAATAAATTAGCAAATGAGACCAATACTAGCAGACAAACGACATATTGCAAACAATTGGCAGCAACCCCACCAAAGTTACAACCAAATAGTTTAGACTACAACAATGGCAAATCGTTACTAAGGTTGATATATCGATGAAGCGCGTTCAAAATATTTCGCTCACTCCGTATTTATTGTTACACTCACCGTGCAACCGAAAACAATTCTTTTTCTATAATATTATTTTATGATGTTTCGTAACCGTTTATTTAGGATAAGATTATGGATTATTTTCCTGGAGATTTTGGTCAACATCTGCGGTGCATCATAATTTTTTCCTTGAAATAAACAGTAAAGAGATTTACATTTATCGAAAATGGCGATAGTACGAATATGTCATCAATTTAACTGCCCCTAGCAACAAGCATCCTGGCTCAGGTAGACAAAGAAAAACTCTCATTGTTCCCTACAGATATCATTTTAATCCGTATCGCATTGCAATTTCTCTGAACGAATTAATACGTAATTAACTTGTGATTCATTCAGTAAAGCTTTGTTTTCCTAAAATATTTTTAAATGAATATTTGTCGGCCTGTTATTGGTTGAACTCTTCGCCAACCCAGGTAATTTTGCAACTCTACTTCGGGAGAAAATTCCCAAAGCAAGTGCAGTTGTCTTCTGGAGTTTCATTCGGGATCTCCTTTCGCCAGTTCGTTTCTTAACTTCGTTTCGGATCAGTAGCGCGATAACAGTCTTTGTCTTATCAGGGGGCGGCAGTGGTTTGTTCTCCAACCATCCGGACATTAACTGAGTTCCCTTCCATCCGTGCAGGACACCCAATGTTCGTCTCTGTCCACCAGCGACAGGACAACATCTCGTCTTCATCTGTTCAGACACAACCTCGGAACTCACCTCTCCGTCCCTTCGAGACAGAACAAACCGTCCGCCTACGTCCGATCACGACAAGGCAGTGTTGTTTTTTGTTATAAGTACCATGTGGTACGTGTTACCGTCACTGCTTCGAAGCCTATTCCTCTACTCAGGCACCCCTAAGTCGCCCATTCAAGACTCACGTACTCACACATGATCAAACAGCTAAGTATTCTAAATCCTGTATCGTTCTAAATTCTTTTATTCCAACTTTTACTCTACATCAACATCAAGGGTGATCCAACTCGTACTGTCGCAACCGCGATTAACGTAACGCGCATATATTATTCGTTCATACCATTTATTTATTACCCATTTAAATTTTTAAATTCACAATATTTTTTGAAGAACTACATTTTTTATGGAACACTTCTGTTGTTTTACTTTATTTAGTTGCCAGATTCCTCAACCTTTGTTTACAAATTACATTATAGATGATTACTTGATGATGTTAGGCATGTTTTATCGCGTTTGTATTTCATTATTTCACACTCAAGTAGTACTAATTCAAACCGAAATTATTAAAGCACTTTTTCTTTCATCTAATTTTTTTTCGCCTAAACAAACATCATTCCACTCACCAATCATTTGCAATAATTGTCGCCCAACTACTGGGGCTAATTTTTTAATTATTTTTGATTAAGTAATAATCATTTGTAATTATTCGCTCCTAACATGTGGGACTTATTTTTGATTAAGTGTAATCATTTGTAATATTGTCTAAGTATTTTTCAAGGATATTAAGCAAGGTTGCACCTCCACAATAATAATACACCCTTCTTTTCTTATTCCTCTGGTTACTGAAGATACCGCATACGTTATTTTCTCCAATATTTTTATTTGCCGGCCACAACGGGATCCTTCATTTTTCAGTATCCACAACCCTGGTCCAAAAAAATACCAATATATTATTTTCTTTTCGGAATATCTCTTCTGTCTTCTCTCTTGTAGTAACGCTACCGATTGCTCTGGAACATATTATTGATTTTATAAAAAGCAATTATCTAATTTACCGACTGAGTAAATTAAACGAATTAATTCCAACGAAGGCAAATCCACACACGAAATAACTGCGACTAAATTTTCAATAACAAACGCGAATCTACGCATATGTGAAATATATGGAAATTTTTCTAGTTTACAGATATTTTAGTTTAACCATTAATGTAGATCACGAAGGATCATGACGATGCTTTTTATTATTTCATACTTAGAAGAAATATAATTTTCCAATTTACTTCTTCACTTTCAGTTTAGATGTTATACTTTTATAACCAAACCTATCGCAAAATCAAAAGACCTGTGCGAGAGTAAATTGAATGTAGTAGCATTCATGTCATTCTTGGTATAAGTATCTTGTTCACATCACAGCAGTAAGCTGATAGGTACTTCGGTTGGGATCTTATTATTTTGAGCCATGAGATTTGTTTGAGTCTAAGGAAGTGGAGAGCTCGTTCTTATTCTACCCGACTTCGTTATCAAAGAGTGCCTTTAGATCTTGTAGCTTAGGATGCCTTTGCGTCATCTAAACATCTTATGTGCGGTTTTTATTGACAGCAAAAGCGTACGCGACCATCCGATACTTCCTAGTAAATTACAGGCCTGGAAATTACACGCACCCACAAAGCTCGTGTGAATCTCGGTAAGCACCGAGTACAATATGATCAACTTCGTATAGCTCCTGAGCTTTGTGGAAGGAATTTATGAAATGTTCAACACTTCACGGTACACGGTATGCGACATAAAGAATTTTTCTATACGAAAACGGATACACTAAAGCGCTGAAATGTAATATGTATTTGCAATTTAAGGAGGGCTCGGGGCCCGTCTATTGTTAGAAAGGTTAGTAAAGGTTACGAAGGCATCTATTACACAAGTTCACATTCAAGGTATAGTGTGATAATTAAGATTCATGAAGCTAAGGGGCAACGAATCGTACGTTGGGCATATTTCGAGGGTTTAGAAGGTGGATGTTATTATGATCTTCTCCTAAAATGTTCAAATTTTGAGTTTGTAAGCTGTAAAGTAAAATTGACCCCCAAGCATTCAAGAGGTGGAAATGCATTTTGCAAAAGTGAGTGATTTTTGTTTTACGCCTATTAATAGTAAATAGTGCAATGGTATAAATTTCTTCAAGATGGATTGAATTATTACAAACCTCTTTTAAAATAATCTTTATTTAAGTTAATTCATTAAGCGAGCAAACAAAACATATAAGATAGAAGATTATTAAATCTTCTCAAGTATAGTATTAGGATCTAATTTCAAATTACAAAATTACGCTTCCTCATCACATTGTTAATAGTTTGCCAGTTCTGCGTAGATGTAAACATCATTTCACGGTTCCACATCTCGAGTTTCAAATTTAATCCGATGTGTGGTGTAGGAATTTTGTCGTTAACTCAGTTTTACCGCAGGCGAACGTTGCCAAATTTGTATTTCGTGAAACTCAGAAATTAACGTCAATCACCTTCATGCTTGCATCATATCTTATTTAATGCAGAAGTTCGAAAACATATTTTATCTATCATTCTCAGTTTATTTATTCCATTTAACACTTACATTGGTAGACATTGTAACATTATTCAGTCATACAAGGGGTGAAGGTAATAAATTGAAATTCTGCAGTCTGCCGTATCTGTCTGAGTCTCATCCTGACAGATGATGGGGATGAATAATAGTGGGTGGATGTCAATTTTCTTGGAAATTGCTATGTACTTACATAGGTAGTTTAAACAAGGAATAGTGAGATAGAAATGTACAGTTGCTCACGAAAGTCTACGTACATCAGCATAAATCTCAAGAAATTTAAATGAAGAACTTCAAGTATATGAACAGTTGTAATATAATTATTATAACGTAAAACTAAGAACATCTCAGCTTTCAAATAGAATAGTTTACAAAGCAGCAAAGAATGTGTTTATGAAACTTGACGGAAGTCTGGATAAAAGATAAAAGCCACCAATATAATAAGCCTAGTCTTTGCAAAGTAGGGTAAGTCCCGATATTTATAAAAAGTACCTAACATACTGTGCAAAATATTTTTAGTTCTCCTAAGTACCAAAATGGAACGAAGAACGGAAATTTCGATTTGTATAAAACAATCAATGGTTAAATTGAAAAATGAAGGCAAATCATTAGTAGAAATTGCAAAAATCGTTGATAGACCTCGATCATCTGTGCAAGCAGTGTTACGCAATTATGATAATACAGGTATAATAGAAAATAGGCCACGTAGTGGTCGTCCAAATTTATTTTCTCCGAGAGACAAAAATTATGTTTTAAACAAGATTAAACAAACTCCAAAAAATAGTGCAATAAAAGTAGCCCAAAGTATGGAATTTGAGCTGGGAAATACTGTACATGCGGAATGTATCCGTAGGGTTTTGCGATAATTTGGGTACAATGGGCGCAGCGCTAGACGTAAACCACATATCAGCAACGCAAACAGAACCAAGAGATTGGAATTCGCTCGAAAACATGAAAATAAGAATTTACGTTTCTGGGAGAAGATGTTATTTACAGACAAAGCAAAGATTAATTTATTCCAATCAGACGGACGTGTTAACCTTTGGCAGCAACCCAAAATGCACAACCTACAGTGAAGCAGCCTGTTTTACTTTGAGTTGTATGTCGGCGGCTGAGGTAGGACATATTGAATTTACTGATGGACAAACATAAATATGTCAATATTTTGACGGACAAATTTAATCCAAAGTGCTAGAAAATTGGAGCTTGGTTAGATATTCCAGCAGGACAACGACCCCAAGCACACGTCTTACCAGGCAAAAGAATGGATATTGTATAATGTCCAAAACAACTTCATTCTCCTCCCCAGTCGCCAGATTAAAATCCTACTTGTGGGAGAACTTAAAACGTCGATTGAGAAAACGGGTTATAACCGGGCGCGAATCCTTAAAGCGCGCCATAATGGAGGAATGGGCTCAAATACCCCAGAAAGTGACACAAGAATTAGTGCACTCGATGCCGCGTAGACTGAATGTTGTAATTAGTGCTAAAGGAGGTGTCACTAATATTCATTTATTGTATGTTGACTTTTGTGAGATTTTCTATGTGTTATTTAAGGATTTTTTAAATTAGTTAATAAAGTGCATAAAATTAGCAAGAAATTGAATTTAATAGTCTTATTCTTTCACATTCTATTTTGGCAGCAAATTTAGAAATTATTCTACTGTATGTAGGCTTTCGTGTGCAATTGTAGATATGTATGCACTTATAAGTAAGCTATATTTGGACACAAACAATGATATGGTATATCTAATTTTGGAGAATAAAGCATGAAAATCAAAGAATTGCTAAGCTAAAAATATGCTACAATCTTGAGCTTATCTTCTTAGGAGAGTACTCCCCAAACAAGCTGCCAGTGTCAATGCCATAAACTGTACATCATATTCTATTGAATTATCTATTGAATTATCTATTAATGTTGAGAGATATTTTAGTGTGAATATAGTGCTAAATATATAAACAAAATCGCGACTTGTAGAGTGCCTACAAGAGACAAATTTATCAAAACTGGAGTTCCTACCCTCAAGAATGTAATCATAAAACTCGGTTTATTAAAGGGTTGAGAAACAATTAAGTTTTATATGCGGTATGTGGAAGCTTTCAAGTGAGTATAATTATGGTATGTGCGTGCTTATGTGTAGCGGTAATTCGCACAGAAAAGCCTTTTCATTAAGCCTAACACTTAACGAAAACAAATGGGCGTAGAAGTGTACCTTTTTGTTAAGATGTTAATAAATGCAATTCATTACTTTGCGTGTAATGGAAAGAGGCGATGCGGCATAATAATGATATTAAACAAAATTCGCACAACAGTTAAAACAGTTCAAGTTACAAAAATTACAGGGTGATTATGAAAAATGAATCTAAAAAATAATATCGCCATTTTCGGGAAGAGTGACATTAAAAAAAATCATTCTAAAGTTTTTATTCAAACAGTCTCTATTTTATTATTTTAGAAGCAAATATTTGTTCATCTATCGTTTGACATAATATCTTTAATTAGGTGCCATTTTAGTGCGTTTCTACTCCATTGAATTAATTGATAGTAAAAACAGGCTAATTTTTGGTATATTGGAGAGCGCTTTGGAGTTCTCTTTCAATTGTGGAGCGAGCCGAATCACCTTTATTTATAGTATACTCTTTAATGAAATATCTATAACTAATTGACACAATATTTGAAGCAGTAACCGTGTAGAGATATAAAGAGATAAATAAATTATAAATTATATGTAAATAACGTTTCCTTTATACACATATGTAAAACAGCCTTGTATGTCAAGAGGAAACAGTAGAACCTACTGTTAGTGTTATTCCACTGGTGATTGATATATTCACCAGAGGTTTTACCTTAAACCAGGGATACTACGTTTAACACTTTTTTCTTTTGTAGGGTCTACTGTAGGATGACAACTTAGGTACCGAAATTCGTATCTAGAGTCATTGTTATTGAGATGGTAAGGGTATTTTTTGTATTAGGCCCGTGTATTTGTTGAACGCCAAATTTCATCGAAAATTTAGGTGCTGTAAGCGATGTACAGGAGAGATTTAATCAAGATTTAAAAATTATGGAAGGCCGATAGCAAGAAAGATGGGGTCCTCACAAATTGCCAAAACGGACAATGCATCGGAAAGTACTACATGCGGAAATAGGTACTCTTCTTATTTTTACTAAATATTGCGTAATATTTATGCATGTAAGTTCCATATTTGAATAAATTGCTATAATTCTGTACCTTGTTTATTTTATATCAGTTCTTTGCGGTTTTTAGTTAGTCTTCAAAAAGCATGATACAATATAGATCTAAATTTTGACGTGATGTGTAAAAATCAACATGATTTTAAGATTCAGCATACTTAAATAACGTTAGTAAAAAAAGCAAGTCTCATTCGGAAGTCAGCAAAAATCTTATTACCCAGTGTAATTTTTAACTTAAATGAAATCTGTGGGTATTCGCGATTGGCTTTTGAATTAAATTATATTTACAAAATGTAATTAATGCCAGCTCACCAACTGAATATCTAAGGCTAGTAAAACTAGAATAAATATATTGTATTTATTGCTGTACACAATAAGAGCGATGTTACACGAAGTCAGAATTTCGTGGCGCGATATATGAAAAATTCGTAATCTGTCCATGAGCAATAAACGAATGTTGTAAGTCCTTGCAAAAACATTAAGATCCTAATATAAATTAGCAAAGTATGTATTATTATAAATCATAATGTAAGTTATAAAATCAAAAACAATATAGTTGTGTAGAAATAACAAAGTAATTATTATTATAAGAGAATTCCAAATAAAAACGTCCCTAAAAACAATATAACTCTTCTTAAGAAACCAAGGAATATTAAATAAAAGATGCACGTAAACATAACTGGATAACAATCAGAAAATAAAAACAAGTAGAATAATAAGACTACTAGGGATTCTGTATATTTAGAACATTGTCACATAATAGATACATGTCTCCTACTATGTGGGCCAGATTAAAATTTGTACGTTAAAATTGATTTTTTTTTTTCAATTGATCAGTCGCTTTTGGCAATGCTATATTTTCTATAAGTGTGGTTATTACTTGTCAATTCTTCACTTTTTACATCAGGTTCACTCTGTACATCTAACCGGTTGTTTTCTGATTTAGTCTCAGGGTTTGAAATGTACATACAAAATTTATTTGCAAGTTAAGTAGTAAATAATTAGCTCTCGCAGATTCGAAGGAAAATAGCAATCAAATAATCAAACTCAGTATCTAGTTTGCGGACAGCTTTTGATACGGATATTCGAAATAGTAGGAAGTGGCAGAATTTCCCACCACCGGAACGCACAAAATCGTAAAATAATCTACATATTTCCATGGCAGTTCCTGTGCGAGTTGTAGCCACCGTAATGCGAAGGTATAATTCTATTAAAGGGGATGAATATTTACCGAGATGCTTGTTTCACCTCTGCATTCGCTTTGATAAATTCAATTTGCGGCTGGGACGAATTAAGCGGTTCGCAATGATGATACACTACCGCCTCTGTATGAAGCGTTGCAGTCGCTACATGGAATTCCCACAGTTTTTTACGTGTATAACGTATGTGAACGTGGAACGTAAATCCACGCTTAATTAAGTCTAGACAAGTATAAAAATCTATTTTATGCATTTTACTGGTTATAATTTACGCCAGAACTAACTTTACTTTATAAGCAAATATAGCCGCAACTGCTATAAATTTATTCATGGCGTACTATTTAGTAAGATAATGTAATATACAATATATCATGTGAATGATGAATACCTGTGTTCAGAGAAACGGCGCAATTGTTTTGCATATGGTATATTTATTTTTCGACATAATCTCCTTCTAGCTCTATGCACTCAGTCTAACGATGTCTAACTTTTTTAAGCCATCCAAATAATAAGAGTTGTGAAACTCTGTAAAACAGGCCTCTGTTTCTACAATGACATCTTCATTCGACGTAAACCGCTTTCCATCAAGCCATTTTTTCATATTAGGAAGAAGAAAATCGGGCGAATATGGTGGATCGGGCAATACTTCGTACCGTAACTGGGCCAGTTTTGCCGTAGTAATTGCCGATGAGTGGCCCGGAGCGTTATCATGATGAAAGAGGATTTTTTCTTCGCTAGGTGTGGCCTTTTCCGCTTTACTTTAGCGTCGAATCGGTCCACTAAATTAGCATAGTACTGACTCGTGATCATTCTTCTCTTACCCAAATAATCTATTAAGATGATACCTTGCGAATCCCAATAAATCGTCGCCAAAACTTTTCCGGCTGATGGTATCGTTTTTGCTTTCTTTGGTGCACGTTTGCCGGGAGAAATCCACTGTGCCGACTGAGCTTTTGTTTCCGGCGTGTAGTGATGAATCCACGTGTCATCAACGGTCACATAACGCTGCAGAAAGACACTCATATTACGCTTAAACATGACCAAACGTTGAAGTTGTCACGCGATTCCGTTTCTTATCAATCGTCAGCAGACGCGGCACTCATCTCGCCGACAGCTTTCTCATACTCAATTTCTAGTGCAGGATATTTTGTACACGTTCACTTGAGATGCTTGCCATCTTGGCAATCTCTCTTATCTTCTTCCGGTGGTCTGCTAATACGTTATTACGCACTTTATTGAGCGTAGCCACCTCAACAGGACGACCTGGGCGCTCCTCATCAAAGACGGATGTTCGGTCAGGGTTAAATTCATTAAACCAGTATCTGATGGTAGTCATCGATTGTGCATGATCCTTATAAACCGCATGAAACTTGTCATTGATTTCTGCACACGTGTTCCCATCCAAAAAAAGAAATCTAATCACTGACCGGTATTGGTCTTTTTCTATGATTGCAAATATACATACACAATTAATCACTTTCAACAGCTATAAAAAGGACAGTACTCGTTGAATATTTCCGAAATTTTGATAGATGTCGACTAAGGAATAGTATTCACAGTCGGTAATAAAGATTTTCACACAAAGCGCCATATGTCGTCAAACCGGGGTATTTATCACATCGTCCTTGAATAGAAAATATATTTCCAAAACACGCTATACATTTTACTGTACCTGAAAAGTACAAATTGTCAAGGTAAAATATAATGATTTCATAATGAAATTAAATCATTGCAGCATTTGCATAAACATAAAGCACATATATAAAATTTCAATAAAACAATTTTTTCAATTTTTTTTAATTAAATTTTTTATATTCAATATAATATTAATTAATATCAATTTAATATTAGTTGAAAATGAATATTATGTACCTAAGCATATTTGCAAGAAGTACTCGATTTAAGAAACCAGAAATATAAAGATATCTTATAGATATAATTCTGCATATGTTATTCACGTAAACATTTAAGTCACTTTCTTCCTGTAAGTGTAAGGATTGCTAATGGCATTTGCATATGTCAAATAAAACACACCAATAACCTTGGCCGACACCTCCACCAAAACTTTAATTCTAACAATTCCTTAGTAATTGGCTATATTTTCTTAACTTTTAATGTTACCGGCATATATTTTTGCACTGTATTTTTTCTCTTATATTATGTCTAAAATGAAGTCCCGGGAAGCTAGCCATATTAGGGAAGTATGCCAAGTTGCGTTGCTCAGAAAATCATTACGAAAAATATGTACATATATTGAATCATCCATCACAGGTTTTTTTTATAGCGAAAAGTAAATCTAAAGCTGGAAGACGACGATTACGTGTGTTTGTTTTTATAACACACAAAAGTCTCAGACTGATTTATACGTTCGCAGCAGCAAATGTTTCATTTCGCGCAAAAAATGGATCCTATTCCCGGTGGAAATCAAGTTACACAAAACGTTTGTTTTGTCCTCTTGTTTTTCGTCACTCTATACACCCATACATACGTACATCTCAGCTTGAGTAATTGGAAGTACTACAAAATCGGTGTCGGATAAATAAAGCAATCACTATATCTATATAGCGAACTTTTCCTTAATAATATAACCCACGTGACAAACGTAATCACAATTAAAAGAATCTGGTATAAACATTGAGATGCATAAAAATGAATTTTTTAAATGTTGTGTAGATTTAGTAACTGCAAGAATCTTTCCAAGCAAACAAAGATTACAAAATATTCTCTTGTGTACATTACATTTTGAGTTTTCATCTTCTAATTTTGATTTAGATAATAACGAAAACTCGGAATGCGTCTACGCAATTACAAGACTTTTATCCATGTCAGTATAAATAGTATATTTTCCTCCTTATTGTAATCATGATAATTCGGTTTCACAATCACTATTACGCGAGTCGTCAATCTTGTTTTTACGTATTTATAAATAATGTTGTTTAATATTAGAAAAAATATTGGAAAGAAAACCTAGAACGATTTGGAATGATAATAAACACCGACAAAACCAAAATCATGGCTGTTTGTGAAGAACATCAAGAACGTAAATATTAAAGTAGGGGAAGAGACAGTAGAACGAAACAATTTCAATATCTCGGAGTAACAATATAAGACACTGGAGCGATAGATATCGAAATTAGTAAGAGAGTAGAGAAAACAATTAAAATGAATAAGACTTTTTTTATGCAAGAAACAGATTTCACGTAAAACAAAGATGAATGTCTGTAAAACTGTATATAGGCCTATACTAACTTACGGATGTGAAACATGCACACTTACAAGACAACAAAAAAATAAAATACAAGTAGCAGAAATAAAGTTCTTGAGACGTGTGAAAGAAATTACAAAGCTGGACAGAAGCAGACAAGGAAGTGAGAAGCGATCTACAAATAAAACCTATGCTGGCGTTTATCGAGCAGGGACAACTGAGCTGGTGGGTACATGTACAAAGGATGGATAGTAACAGACCAGTAAAGAAAACTTGGGACGCACAAATACAAACCAAAAGGAGACAGTAGACAGTAGGAAAAATTCTGGAGAGCAAAGGCAAATCCTGGAAAGATGCTAGAAACAATCGCCTTAAATAGAAAACTGGGGAATAAGTTTGTTTATGACTAAAAGTGCACAATTGATGATCCCGACACCTAATTAGGTATAAGGGAAACTGATTATATATATATATATCTATATATATATCTATATATATAAATATATATATAATATTAGAAAGTATTTTCCCACATAATAATTTTCCAAAACTGTCGCTTAAGTACCATGATTTATAGATCTGTTCACTCCATTTCGCACATTTATTAATGTCAAACTTTTTCGTGGCCTATAGAGATGGGTCGTTCCGGCCGGAGTCGGTGCAAAAGAGCGAATCTGAACATGGAACTAAAAGGAACAACTCCGCAGTTTGCACCGATATCGGTCCGACTCCTGTGTTCTGTTCCTGTGAACTGTATACATGCTATACTCATACGTTATAAGGCATTCACGATATGTGACGGTCCCATAGGAGTCGGTACAAAGGAACTAAACTGCACTTGAAGTCCAGGATCGCCAGTCGCTGCGTAATATTGACACAAAAAAACATTATCATTCCATGCTTTCCGCGTTTGTTTATATTATTGACTGTAGACTGACGCGTTTGTAAAGTAACAATAAGATTTATATTGCAAATATGTATATTAGTACGCAGATATATGTAGTTGTTTTCCTCCAATTTAGTATAATGTCGTGTTCAGATCTACAATGACACTACTTATTATTTAATTGTTATGATGATACTCTCTTGCTTTATTTTAATGTTTTCTTTTTGTATAGCCCACTGCCTGCTTCTGCTGCCCTTACCATATTCATTCATATTTAACAATTCTCTTTTTATTTATCGGTTTGTTTGTGGTGTTGTTTAATTGAATTGCTTGTAGGAGAACTCGGAAATGGGAACCGCTTGTCATTCATATGCGCACATGAGGTTGCTCAAGTCTCCATGCTCTGCAATAAACTAAATAACCCTAATGCAAATGATAATTCTTTATCTAGTTATAATCATTGCAGAGGTTTTTTTTTGGATTTAATACTCTATCTCTGACATAACAATTTAGCTAATTTACATTTGCTAGCAGCGTCGTCACACAAGAAATGTAAACACAGTACAGGTTATTCACTAGGGTATTCTAAAATATTGTTAAAGCTAGTCTTCACTAGCAATAAACTTGTAACATAAACTTGCATGTCTTATAGCTAGTGTTTAGCATCTCTCGAAATAGAACTAAACTGTTAGAGATTTCCCTCAAGTGTCTTTACATAGGGGCTGGCATCTACTCTCATACTAAATCTCGCATGTTTCTTGCTATTTTAGACAAACCTTTGGAGCAGTACAATAAGTTATTATGTTTCTAGATACATGTTAAATACATATATTGTATAGCTGAAACCTGTGTAATCAGTAATGAAATTACTAAATGCAATTAAGGTAAAATAGGTAGTTAAATGGTATACGTAAGTGTATACTGATTTTTGATTTATTGGGATAAATATATGTAAACAACATTAGAAATGAAATTATACCTGTTAATTTTACCATTTTCCCTAAGGTATATAAATGTTTTAAGCCAATGATTAATGAAGTTTATAATTAATGGTTATATCTCTGAACTGACTACCATAAAGATCTCTAATTAATTATTTTTCCTTACATTTATGTTATATTTTTTATAATACAGTTTAAATTAAACCTAACCAAACTACTGTGAACGCCAAATTAATTGGGTTTATATAGAGTTGCAAGAAACCATAGGCGTTGCAAATGACACATCCATCACTTAATAAATTAATAGTTTATTAGAGTAAAATGTAGGCAAACCTATTTTTTTAACAGTATGGATTTATTGTGAAATCAATTAGACGTTACAGAAACAATTAAACATATGTATAATGCCATATATGCATATACATTCATACCCAACCGAAATGATATAAATAATGAGATTTTAATGTATAAATAGGTGTAGGTTAGGTATAGGATACGGTGGCTTAAAATGAATTTAAGTTAAAAAGGGGAATTTTTTAACTTAAATTCATTTCAAGCACCACCTTGTTGAGTAAAGAACTCTCAATACGCATTTCGGCAACTAAGTTGCCATTCTCAGCGGAAAAATCACAAAGGAAAAATGTAATGGTAAGCGTATCACCCCGAGAACAAACCTATTCCTAGAACGACACTATCTAACATTAACTTTTCCCGCTCTTAATCTCTATCTTATATACTACTTAATCGTTAATCATCGTGCAAAGATCGGCAATG